>PVIH01010089.1:0-77799 GCA_004025045.1 Sigmodon hispidus
TAGCAGAGAAGGAAGGCCCTGGTTAGCAGAGAAGGCAGGCCCTGGTTAGCAGAGAAGGCCCTGGTTAGCAGAGAAGGAAGGCCCTGGTTAGCAGAGAAGGCAGGCCCTGGTTAGCAGAGGGAGAGTAAAATCTAAAAACACCACACTGGAAATTTAAAACTCACCACCAGGGGCTAAAACTTCCTAACAGTTTGGATCTCAAGCTTCACCTGCAAGGGCTGCAGGAAGGGGTGGTCCAGCTGGTGGCACTGCTCTGCGTTCACACAGACACTCAGGAAGCAGACAGAGCTCAGCCCTGGGTACAGCTCGGTGGGGCTGAGTCTCATGCCTGCCATCCCTAGCCCTCCCACTCTCCCCGACTGCTCTGAGGTGAGCAACTTCCTTTCACACTTGCACCGTGTCACTGCCTCTCAACAGACCTAAAGCATCAGAGCCAAGACATGTCAGGTCAAAATGAGGAGCATCATTGTTAAATACAAACATAAGGACCCCAGTCTGGAGTGTACCCAGGTCAGTTTCCATGGGTTACGTATTTAAAAACATCATCAGTCACTAAAAAAGTGGTAACTGTAGGAACAAACAGAGGCCTAGGGTGAAGCATTTAGAGGTGTTTCTGACTGACAATAAAGACATTATTAAACTCAGAACATTTTACCATCACCATCAGGATGTCTGGATCTTTGAATAACAAACTAAAAAGGCTGACTGTCCCCACCCCTTGATTAGTACTGGACCTCTTGGCTTCCCAGCCTCACAAGGCTGTCACACACAACATGATCTCTCAACTACCCCAAGGAACGACAGAAAACAGAGCCTGTGCCTGAAGTTATCTACCGCCCTGCTCACAAATATCCTGCCTGCGCATCTTCAATCTTCTCAGCTTCAGCCAGGGTGCTGTCCTTATTTTCTCTGGCTCGCTCATTTGCCTTCAGCCAAGGAATCCCCCCTGATTAGCAAACAGGCAAGAAAGACTGAGTGAGCATCTGCTTTTTAGTCAGCTTCTAGACATTTCTTCAGGACCACAGTGTAGTGTGCCCAAACACACACGAGCTGGAACAGCCTGTTCCATCCGGGCTTTTCTGTCTTCTTGCTCACTGTGCTTCAGCCGCTGACCAGGACCTGGGTCGCCCTCCCATTTGTTCTCTGGAGCTCCGTCCACCTTCACCTACCTACCCCGCCTGCCATGAACACACCTCCGGCTCTTTTTGCTTCCTCTCATCTATCCATAGTCCAGCAACTGCTAAGATTTACAACTTGAATTCTCTCAAACTGTAGTAAAAAAACCGGCCTTGGGACTTCAGAAATCGAGGAGGCAAGGGTGCAGACAGACAGACAGACAGACACACAGGCACTGAGTTCACCAGCAGATACAAAACCACCCATGTAAAGTGTTAAACAAGAACAGAGCACAAGACAAGAAAAGTCAGTTCCAGCTAAGCCCAGCGACCTGGGCCTTCACTCTGGGCTTGCAGCACAGGCAGGCAAATCTCCGGGAGTTCCAGATCTGTCAACAACAACAGAGTGGCTTCTACTCCAAATGTACCTCAAGAGGGAAACAAAATTCACTTTCAACTACCATCTTTATTCCAATATGTTATGGACTGATCTGTGTCACCCACAACATCCATAGGTCAAAATATCAGCCATGTATGCCTGAGGCCAGCCTGGTCTACACAGAGTTCCAGAACAGCCAGGGCTAAAGATTCCTGCCTCCAACAACAAAATAGAAAGGTGATAGAAGAGGTTATGAGCCATCCATCTCCCTAAGAAGGTGGCTCTGAGTACCCACAGAGGAAGGGCACAGTGAGCCAGTAGGAGAGAAGGGCCTCTTCCATCAACCGGTCAGCATCCTACTCTTGAATTCCTCTTCAGTGCTCTATGACATCCCACTAAGTCTACTGTACGGACAGAGGCATATAGTGTATGTCACCAGGATGAGGCAGAAGAGCCAACTGGGGCATTAGGCAGACTAGAGATATTGCCACAAGTACAGTGTCATCATCAAAATCCATGAGCAGGACCTGACATCAGGACAGTAGAATCAAGACACTGAGGAGAAACCAGTCTTTGAAAATCATACCATCCCAAAACACCTTACCTACTTTTACATGTAACCATGACAGAGGGCTGAATAAGAGAACCAGAGACATACTTGCCCACATACAGAAGTTCCCAAGTCCCTTCCCATGAGATCTTTGTTAATCACCACATGTACAATCAGAATCTTGCCACACCAATATTTTATCAAGCACACTGTGCTCAGAGGCAGTGCCCATTACCCAGAACTCCTCAACCACCTTCAGCAGGGTGCCACACAGCATGGTGAACACGGCTACCACAAACCCACACATCCCAGCCAGACCACTGACACCTGAGCAGAATGCAGCTTCTGCTACGAGAACCTTCTCCAGGATGTGGCTATTTCAACCTCTGTGCTCAAGCACTGTGGCTGATGCGGAGGTCTAGACCCCCTGGGAATCCACACACTGCCACAGAGGGTCAACTGCCGTTTCATCCACCTACCACCACCACCTGCCATTTTCAGGGCTTATTTAAATGTGAAATATACACATCTTCTGTTCCAGGAGTTAGTCTTGTCATTGATCTACATAAATAACATATAATCAAAAGCCCACCAACAGGTCAGATAAAACATAGTCTATATCCATACTTGAGAATTTTGCGTGGCTGTTAAAAAGAGTAAACCAGGCAC
Organism: Sigmodon hispidus; assembly: GCA_004025045.1. Classification (NCBI taxonomy): domain Eukaryota; kingdom Metazoa; phylum Chordata; class Mammalia; order Rodentia; family Cricetidae; genus Sigmodon; species Sigmodon hispidus. The sequence continues at coordinate 2,714 of PVIH01010089.1, forward strand.
AGTGGTCCATGCCTTTAGTCTCAGTACTTGGGAGGCAGAAACAGGAGAATCATCACAAATCTGAGGCCAGCCTGGGCTACACAGTGAGTTCCAGGCCAGTCTAGACTATAGTAAGAGTTTGTCTCAAAAGTCAGTCAATCATGGTGATGTCGTTCCTGCCTTGCCTAAAACAAAAAGATCATGATAGATACAGTATTAGAAAGGCTGCCTACATGAATCTGAGTTTAAAAGACATGTGGAAGTTACAGACACAGTGAGCAAGATGATGCAAATACACAAACCATTCAAAGCTGTGAAGATGGTCATATAAAATGTAACAAGCAAAATTAGTTCATATAGCTGGAGTCAAGAAGAATTCAAATGGAGTGAGGGGGTTTCAGAGCATACTTAGTATTCACCAGGCCTTGACTGCAATCCTGAGAACCACTGAGACAGGAGGGCAGTTTTGGGAGACAGACCTACAACTCTATCTAATTCTTGAAACAGTGATTCCATTAGGGCTTTACAAAAGAAAGGAACGGTGCTAATGCTCAAGCTACCTGTGTTTGAGCCTGGAACGCAGATGATAGCAAGAGCTCCTACAAGCTGACAGACCTCCACATGCATGCCATGGCACGTCCCACACACCATACATTTTAAAAATGTAAATAAAATAAAACTCTACTTTTCTAAGTATTACCTATAGTTGCATGGGGGGAGGGATGTCTAAAAGAATATGTAGCAGCCACAGGAGACTCACCTGAGGTGAGAAGGAAAGGCACTGGCCTGGCACCCATCTCCAGCACCACAGAAACTGGGTGTGGTGAAGGACACCTGCATCCCCAGCACTCTGGAGCTGAAGGGCTGAGGATCGGAGTGCAAGGCCAGCAGTGGCAACACAGCAGAGGCCATGCCTGAGGGAGTCCTTGTCTTGGGAAAGGGATGGGGGAAGGGGGCAGGCGAGCAGCTCAGCAGATAGTGTTTGCTGCTCCTGCAGAGGACCTGAGTTCCAGTCCCAGCACCCACATCATGCAGCTCACAACCACCTATAACTCCAATCATAGGGGATCTGAAGTCTTCTTCTGGCTTCCATAGGCAATGCATGAACACAGTGCACAGAAACTTACAGGGTATGTGCATGCACACACACACAAATAAATAACTTTTTTAAGGGGGAGAGTTTACTCAGGAGACACTAGGCTTTTGTTTTCCAAACTCTCTGTTTTTGAGACAATTTCCATAGCCCAGGCTGACTCTGAATTCACCTGCCTGCCTCTTCCTAGAGCTGGAATTATAGGCACACACTACCACACCCAACTTGTACCCTGGGTTGTACCTACTAACACCTAAATTTCTTCAAATGAATATAAATGTATGTGTTACTCGAATGGCTATAAACTTAATAAAAAATTAAAAGGGACAGGGAAAATAAGGCTCATGTGACCTCTGTCCCCCAGGTGGTTAACTAATTTTGGGTACAAAGGTTTTCAGCATTCAGGAAGTAAGCCCAACCCCACCCTTGAGCAGAGGTCACTCACCTTTCTCAACTAAGCCTGGGTCCCTGAAGCTTCTAAGCCACTTGGTAGATGAACCTTGACCCATGTGTCTGTGCAGAGTTGCTAGACCTTCTAGGGGCCTGGGCCACTGACAAGGCTCCTGATGAACCTCACTTCAAATTCACATACAAAGAAAATCCTCCCCAAATATGCAAAATAATATTGTTTCGTAATCCCTAGCAGCCAGCCTTGAGAACTCATGAAAACTTTCTCCATGGGCAGGTAACAGTCACTTTGGAGGTGGAAGGTGAAGAGAGCAGATGGTAACAGACAACATCAGACGGCATTGTCTCTGGAAACACTGAACCACTGCACAACCAGAAGGAAAAACTACCCTGACACGAACAGTCCAGTCAGCTCCCAACTCAGCCTCATGCTTTCTTTCATTGGTTCAGGTCTGGAGGGTGGTCAAGCATCCCTCCCTCTACTGCGATGGACAGACAACAGCTGGTCTGGTCAGATTCTCCCAAATGCTTTGCCACAAGCATGAAGAAGCAACCTCCAGCACCTAGCAGCCAAGCGCTTGGGTTTCCAGCAGCCTTTCCTTTCCTCCCCAGAACTAATTTTAGCCTTCTTGGTTCTCAGAGGTGGACCCAAAATAGTATGCTCAGGAACACGTTTACAAACAAGAGCACTGGCTTTGCCTCACAAAACACGTCAGCTGTAGCCCAGAAAGTAGAAAAGGAGAGAAGCCCCTTGTCCAGCAGGCCAGGCCGCTCCAGAGAACATTCCCCAAGGTGGAGGCCCCAAACCTGCCCAGCCAGCCAGGCTTTCTCTCCAACACCAGCTCTCAGGAGTCACATGTTCATGAATGAGAACACCAGGCTGAGCTGCCAGTCCCCAAGAGGATCTGAAAAAGGTATGTGTGTGTGTAGAAAGGACAGAGAGTGGGGCTGTCCAAGGCCAGAAGCCATACCCAATCTCATGCCAGGAGGAGGGACCCTTGACCCTGGAGCAATCCCAGCCAGCCTGGCCTAGAGATTTCCAGTCTCTAGCACTGTCATAGATGTCTGCCGACCTTAAGGACCAGGTTGGAAGAAGGCAGCAATGTCTCCCAACCCAAGAACCTGGGTGCCCAGAAGCGGCACTAGCCAGCCTACAAGAAACAGCCACCCCTGGCTCTGGGGCTCATCTCCCAGTCTGGTCCACACAGACCAAAAGAAGCTGAGAATAAAGATTGTCTGATCCAGAGCAAAACACCAGAGATGGTAAAGGAGGCGGGACCAGACTCAAGAATTCTAGAAAAGCAACCACATCATCACAGGGGTATGGACCCAGGTCTCACCTCAGCACACACTTCACAGGATAATGTGGAGCGCTTGAAATGCTTATGAGAAGGAAGGGTTATGTCTGCTCTGCTGCCTACTAGAAAGCAGCTCCAAGCACAGTAAGCTTTTACCGTGTGCGGTCAGAAAGGCAGCCCCATCAACAATCCTTAGCAGAACTCTGCATGAAAAGGAACACGCACAGGGCCCAGCCACAGGAGCTGCCGGCCTGCAGAGGACAGGCCTACCATGTCACAGCTCACAGCACTGCACCTTTCTGGAGCAAGGCTTACCCACCACACCTCCCAAGCCCCGTGGGAAAAAAACAAGCCCATACCTTTGGGGCGAGGCTGCCCCCCTGCCCTGGCGTCCTGGGCCTGGAAGTTCCAGGCCCACAGCCTCTGCGGCTCCTCTGAGCGCCACAGGGCAGACCCACTGGGGGGGAAGGGCATGCCAGGATCCTGCTACAACCCCCCCAGACTCGGCAGACAGGTAGAGCCTGGGTTTGCCCGGCTGCCAGGTGAGCAGAGAGGGGTGTCAGGCAGGCAGAGACCCAGCAACAGGCACTTCCTGACATTCTGTGCTTGCGGGAGGGTCAGGCAAGAGTGCCAGGCTCAAGGCAAAGGCCAGAGCAGGTGGGCGGGTGCGGGCGGGCAAGCTGCCCGGCCACCCACAACGGGCGCCTCCCTGAAACCCGAACCACTTCTGGGAAAACTCAAGGACGCCAGGATTCTCCTCAGTGGCAGCTGGTCCACAGGAACCATTGATTCTGTACCAAAGGCATACTCAAACAGGCTTCAGCGGAGCAGGAATCGCCGGGGGGGGGGGGGGGGGGGGGGGGGGGGGGGGGGGGGGGGGGGGGGGGGGGGGGGGGGGGGGGGGGGGGGGGGGGGGGGGGGAATCCAGCTCCCCTGACCGACTTGAGGGAGAAAGATGAACGAGCACTATTTAACTATGACCCCCATATTCACAATTGTCTACTCCAATAAAAGCTGGGCATACTAGACTACTGGTTCTCAACCTACCTAAGTATGACTCTGCCCCTACCACTTAGTGACCCCAGGAGTCATTTTTACTCGCCATGATTAGAAATAAGATACTGGAATTGGCTACCAGAGACCATAAATGCAGCTAAGTAAGCATCTTCAATGTACAGATGGCCAACTCTGCCACCACCCCTCCTTCCTACATGAACAGAATCCACACATACAAACGCCAATGGTATCAACGGTTGAGAAACCCTTTTCTAGAGAGACCCATGTAGCCTGGACTGTCTATCCAGACTGTCTCCTCAAGTGTGGTCTAGGAAGCTGCAAGGACTCAGCAGGTAAGAGAGTTGCCATACAAGATAAAAACTACTCAGGCATCCCGTAAAAACCCAGGCAGGGTAGCAAGCATCTGTAATCCTTGCTAAAGGGTGAGTTCCAGTGCCAGAGAAACCCCATTGGAAAATGAAGTGGGGGTCAGTGAGATGTCTCTGCAGTAAGGCTTGCCTGCTGCCAACAACAACCAAAGTATTAACCCCAAACCCACGGTGGACAACCAGCTTCCATAAGTTATCCTCTGACATATGCAATGAACTTGGCATATGCCCACAAACTAAAACAAAATGCTTGTAAAAGACAGAAAATAATGAGGTAGAGAGAAATTATGAGAGAATTATGAGAGATGTCTAATGGCCGCCTCTGGCCTTGACATGCACCCACAGGTGTACACACACAAGCATGGGGGGTTGGATGGATATGAGTGGTCCTAAATGACCCAGATCTTCTCTTATCCCTCAATCCACTGCAATCCATGCAATAGGTTTGCATCATGAGTGGCTGACACCCTGTAGATCCCAACTGCACTACTGACCTCCCAGAGAGATGGCTTTCTGAATGGGAAAGGGCAGAACCAGGAGCAGCAGAAGTAAAAGCAAGAGCATGTCCACAGACCAGAAGAGGATAAGCAGGGGTACTGAGAAGTCAGACAAGGTACCCCACCCACAGGAGGACTGACTGCAGGGGAATCAGGATTTTAGGGAGCCCTGAAGGGGAGCAAAATAATGTATGCATACAACATGTACAAGTACCCATGTAGGCACTAATTTATATTTTCTGGAGTTTGGTTTTCTTCGATTCTCAGAGCAGCATGACAAAGACAACAGGAGATTTCCCCTGGGCTCACAGAGAAAGAAGGGCCTCTGGGTGCCTGCCTGGAAGAGCAGTGGAGGACCACAAAAGCCTGCCCAGCAGGACACAGTCAAAGGCTCTAAGTCTCAAGCCTTCACCCGGCTGTGTCTGGGAGAGTGCCACATCTGCATGGAAAGCCTAGAGAGCTGAAGAGGGCCCCTACTCCTTCCAAGGCAGGCACCCTGGAATGATCACAGACAGGACAGAGGACAGGGGACATCCTCTCTGGGGAGGAACTTCCATAACTCTGTAGCCCTTGACCTTTCTCACTATAATGAACCAGGAGACTCAAAGTTACATTCTCTTACAAGGAAATGGATAAGAAACATCTCTGTGTCAGTGGTTAGAGTATGAGGATGCCTGGAGCAGTGAGGACCTGACAGGACCCTTCTTACCCCCGGCTCCTGCTGTTCTGCTCCACTCTACTATGAACCCCAGGTACAGAAACAGATGTCAGAGAATAGAATGGGCAGATGTTCTCTGTGATGCAAGAGCCAAATGCCAGCCTCCCAAGGACAAAGTGGGCCAGGCAGATCTAGAAAGCCCTCTAGTTCTGCAGTCCTTCTCAGCCTGTGCTGTCCAATCTGGCAGCCATCAGCCAGAGAAGACTAGAGAACCTGAAGTGTGCATACTTGGAATTGGCATGTTCACACCATATTTTGAAATTTAAAACATTTTCCTGTCTCATTAACTGTTTTATCTGTACATTAACTTAATTCCACCAACTATGAAAAAGGGCAAATCTGTACCTCCAAATTCATATGGCAAAGCCATAACCACCAATAATGTAATGAACGGTCTTTGGAAGCAGTGAAGGTCGGGTTAGACCGTGAGGGTGGGATCCTCACTAGAATTAGCTCTTAGGGCAGACCCAGGCTGCCTTCTAGAATCATGTGAAAATAAGCACTGCTGATATATACACATAAACATATATATGGCTATTTTATTTATGAGTTATGCCTGCAGTAATGTCTGTGCACCATGTGTATGTCTGGTTCTCTCAGAGGCCAGAGGACATGGGATTCCCCCTGGAAGTGGATACATCACATGGATGTCAGGACTAGAACCTGGGTCCTTTGCAAGAGCAGCAAGCACCCTTAACCACATGGCCCAATACTGCTACTTGAGTCACACAGTCTTTGGTATTAGGGCAGCCACAACACGCTAAGATATAACTATTTCTTTTTTCTTTTACTGACATAATATTGGGAGTTTTTAAGTTACATATATCTGTCCATGTTTTTATGTTCGTGTTGGCAGTACTAGCACAGATCTCTTCTTTTTACCACAGGGTTGAGAATTCTGAAGACCAAGCCAAGAACATGAAGGAGAGACCATTTTGAAGCCAGAGACACAGGAGAGCCAAGTGTGCTCCAACCAGGAACTGGGGAAGCTCTCCTCTTGTTCCTCAAAAGACAGAGCAGTGGCCACCTCTGAAGTGTAACAGCACACAACAGGTGACTCTACCTTCCCCGAGGGAGAAAGCCAAGGTTCTGAGTCAGAACAGATGCTGTCAGGTTATTCTGCTATGCACTACCCAAACAGTGCAGAGAAGACGACAGAGTGCCAGGGAACCACTCTCATCCTGCCCCAAGATGGGAAATAACTGGCAAAGTCACACTGGAACAGTGAGATTCCGAGTCTGAGGCTACTGTCCTGAGAGCATGCTTTCAACAGACCTGGACTTGAACCGGACGGGAAAGATCAGGAGTAGAAACCCAGGCAGTCCAGAGGCAGCTAGGGATCAGCCCACTGCTGCCCTCCCCATAGCAGGCCAAGTGTTTTCCATCACTTCCCAGCCCCCATTCTCATGGAAAAACGTCAAGAGTAACACTTCAGCGAATGGCAGAAAGAAATAATGCTCAACCTGAGCACTGATTCCCAACAGTCAGATTAGGTAGCAAAAAAGTGGTCTCTGCCCTCTGGCATGTGCATGCACACTCCACCGCACCCACGTTCGTGCAATAACCTTCAGGGTCGGAATTATTACTAAGCCTCACTACCTTGTAATACAAGGGAGCAGATTGAGGGTGGGGATCCCAGTGGGGGATGCAATGGCCATCTGGGATAACCCCCCCCCCCCGTAGCAGCACGGGGATCCCAACCCCTCCCCTGCACTGCGGGCCCCGCCCCTCGCGGGTTTCCCAGACTCCGCGCTGCTGCCACCTCGGGCGGCAGGGGACCCGAGCTGCATGTGTAATGGGGGTTGGGAACAAAGACGCGCAGGACCCAGAGCCCGGGCCACCGGCCGTCCCAATAGCCACGATCTTTTCTCTGGTGTCTCAATGCCGGACTGTCCACGTTTCCCAGGAGTGCCCTAAGTCTGTCCCGAAGCTCCTACCGGAGATAGGTACGCTTCAGCACCACCCGGACAGAGAAATCGGTGCCTGAGCTTTAGAGGCGCCAAGAGCTTTTCCAGCACAACTTCGCGCATACACACCCACACGTCCCAGTCCCCAAGCAGACGCGCACCAGTTAACCACATCCCGCAGCCGCCTGCGGGCTGAGCGCCGGTCGCTCACGCCTGCCACGTGCCGGCTGGAGCGATCTGAGACCTGTTGGTTCGCCTCCTCAACCTCTCCACTCCAATAGCCCAAAACAAAAGCTGTCCCACGAGGGCGCATCTGTAACCCGCTGCAAGGAAAGCGGGTACAGGTAGGAGCTACTCGAGCGAGGATCGCGACCCAGAGTGGCCGGACGGAGTGCAGAGGGTTCCGAACGGGCTGTGGGAAGCCGTCTACTTTGGCTTTCAGGGGCACACAGCCCCATCCCAGCCACCCCCGAGTAGATGACTGCCCAGCCACCTTCCCTACACTCAGGTTTTTCTTGCTCGGTTCCTGGGGTCCGCGAACCCGCAGGACCTGAACTCCGATCCTCACGCTCCAGGTTCCCCCATCGCCGAGCGCCTCCGCGAACCACAATCGTGCAGAGGAACCGCACCGGCGAGCTTGTCTTTATGATCACCAGCAAAGCGCCCCGCGCGACCCCGATCCCAGGCAGGTGGCGCGGCGCTGAGGCCGCGGGACCGCCCTTTGTTGGTAAACACCGCGCGCCCGGGGTCCCCGCACCCCCACGTCGCGCCAGGTTCTTACCGGCGCACAGCGATCCCCAGAGAAGGGCGAGGGCCGCCCAGGGCGCCGTCATGTTCCGCGGCGCCGCCCCGCGGACACCCGGAGCCCGCGGGCAGGGCCGCGCTGCGCTCCCGGGGCGCTCAGGGCCCGGCGGCGGCTGCGCTCTGCTTCCCGCTCCTTCTCTGGGTCTCGTTTCCAGGCGCGCTCGCTTCTGCGCTTCGGTTCCCAGGCAGCTTGCGGGGATGGGGGCTCAGGGCCGCTGCGGGCAGCGAGCGGTGCGGCCCGGGCTATGGGGCGACGCGGGGGCCGGGGGGCGGCGGCGGGGCGCGGACCAGGGCGCGCCCGACGCGGGCATGGCGCAACGGGGCTGGGCCCGGGCCCCGGGCGCAGGGGCCGAGTCCGGAGGGGCCATGAACGGGGGGTGGGGTGGGGGAGGGGACCTGAACCGAGTCCAAAATGGCTCCTGAGCGGTGGCCACGGATCCGAGCCAGCGGGGAAACCCGGATGTTGGATACAAAGAGGCGGGCGAGCTGGGCGGGGAGGGGGAGGGGAGGCGGGCCCTCCGGCCGCGTGGTCCGCGCCCCCCTCGGGGGCGGGGCCGAAGAGGAACAACAACACCGAGGCTCCGCCCCCAGCCCGCGCCCTCCGGAGACTGCGCGCGTGCAGCTCGGGCTCTAAGGCCAGGCGGGGCGCGCGCTCCGAGCTGGTGGAATTGGACTGCGGCCCACCGACCGCAGCCATCCTACTTGATGCCCGCCCCAAACTATGAAGCCCAGGCTGCGAGATGCATGCTCCTCTGAGACACCAGAGTGAGTGGGTAGCCCCACCCCCTGCACCCCATAGTCTGGACACTTCTGTCCTCCAGCTCCCGCGCCTCTAGCTCAAGTCTGATTTGACAGCTGACCCCACAACACGCAGCTATCTCCAAGCAGAGGAGGACCCCCAGAGCAGCTGCAGGTGGGAACGACCTGTTGGCGACCTGCTTCCTGAAGGGTCCTCAGCAGTGCCACCTCCTTCCTCTCCCCCTCTCAGGGGTTACCTGCAGCAATCCTCCCACCCGTTTAAAGATCTGTCCAGAACATACATGTCTCTGCCCTTTTCACATACACACGCACACAGCAGGTTCCTCCATTTCAGATTCCACATTCCTTATTACACAACCAGAGCAAGCCTGGGAAAGCTAGTCACAGCTCAGGGAAAAGGCTCCGGAGACCTAAGATATTTGTCAAGGCAAGGGCGGCAAGGACGAAGATGGTCCCCGGCCTGGACCATTTCAGTTGTCTGAGCCTGTTTCCCCTTCTGAAAGTGACAGCATTAGACCCCTCCAATGGGTAGGGTTTGTTACTGCTGCAGCTTTGTTTTTGAGGCGGGGATTCTCAGCCGGCACTACCCATATCTGACCACCTTTGCCTTCCTGTTTAGTCTTTTCCTCTCCTTATGTAACTAACCCCCAGATGACCTCAAGCTCTCCATCCCTCCGTGACTTTTCTTCTTTGTTTATTTATTTTGTGTTTGGCTGTATGTATGTATGTGCTTACTCTGTATGCCTATCGTTCTGACAGGTTAGAGAAGGGGTCAGACCCCTTAGAACCAGAGTTAGCAATGCTTGTGAGCTTCCTTGTGGGTGGTGGGAACCGAACTTGAGTCCTCTGTAAGAGTGATGACAAATGTTCTCAATTGATGAGTCACGTCTCTAGTCCCATGATTTATTTTATTATTATTACTATTACTATTATTGGTATAGTAATGCAGTAGCAATAGCAGCAGCAGGGGTGGTATTTTTGAGACAGATCTCACTGGCTGTCCTGGAACTCACTAGACCAGCTTGACCTCAAACTCAAGAGATCTGCCTGCCTCTGCCTCCTGAGTGCTGGGATTAAAGGAATGAATTTGTTTTATTTTTAATCATGTGTATATATGCATGTGTCTGTGTGGGTCTGTCCATGTGCCCTAGAAGGCCAGAAGAAGGCATAGGATCCCTTGGAGCTGGGACTAAAGGTGGTTGCTGGCTTCCCCTGATAGGTGCTGGGAACTGAACTCACATCTTCTGAAACACCAGTTAAACTCTATCAACAGCTGAGATCTTTCTCCAGCTGCAACTCCGAATTTCTTTTTAATGAGTGATAGAAACAAACAATCCTACAATGGTAGAGCCATTAGGTATTAGGGAAAACACTAGTTATCTTTTCCATATTGGAAAAATAAACTATCATCCATATGCCAAAAATTAGACAGGTTGATTCTATTTTTCTGTTTTGTTATTTGTGAAAGAGAGTTGTTGGGTAGGTACTGGACATAAAGGTCTCATATTAGCCAAGGTTGGCAACCTAATTAACAGGCAGCCAAGAATGATCTTGAAGTTACTTTGCTCCTGCCTCTGTCTTCGGCCATGGGACTGTGCTCTTCTACACTGTCAATATTTGTCATTCCTATTGGCTTAATAAAATGCTGATTGATCAAGCAGTTAGAAAGAAAATAGAGGTGGGACAAGCAGACTAAGAATTCTAGGAAGCAGAAAAGCAGAGGAAATGGGATGAGAATGCCGCACTGAGCAAAAATGTACCAAAGCCACCTGGCTAAACATAAATACAAATATGGGTTCAAAAAGTATAAGAGTTATGAAGTAATAAGCCTGAGCCATACACCAATCAGCTTGTAAGTAATATAAGCCTTTGTTTGATTATTTGGGGCTAAGAAGAATTGCATGTCCAGACCTTGGGGCTTGGCCATGCCAGATGATCCAGAAACTTCAAACTACCGTCTTTACATGCAGGATCAGAGATTTGCACCACAGTGCATGGGTATATGTGATGTGAGGTTCAAACCTATGGCTTCCAACATGATAGGAGGACTCTGCCAACTCGGCCACATCCCCACTTCTGTACTACACCAGGCTATATGTCACATAATTCCAAGTTGTCTGAAACGCCCATGCATGAAAATGCTGCTCTGGTATTACTGGAAAAAAATCCAAATTTATATACTAAACTATTAGCTTCACAATTGCATTTAGCAACCTGTCTGGCATCCTGAATTTGACCTAGTCCTTCCCTCCTGAAAATATGCTCCTCCCCAGCCATCCCTATCTGAACGGATGGCAAATCAGTTGTTCATATCAAAGTGCTCTGAGTCACCCTTGAATGCCCATACTCAAGCCATCAGCAAGTCACCTGTGCCCATTCAAGTGGCTAAGTGTATCTTCTATTTCTTTTTAACTTTGTATTACATTTTACTTATTTTGTGTGTGATGTGGGGGTGCAGGAGGAGAGGAGAGGAGGGGCCAGAGAGAGGGAAGAGAGTACATGCGGTGAGGTCGGAGGACAGCCTGCAGTTGGTTATCTCCTACCACTGTTGGGCCCTGGGATTCAAACTCAAGTCTTCAGGGTGAGCAGCAGGTTCCTGCGCCCAGTGAGCCATGTCTCTGGCCTCAGTGCACTTTATAAGTAGAAACTCAAGTGAATCTTTGCTAGATGGAACTCTGGGACTGAAGAGACGGCTCAGTGGTTAGAAGCCCTCGCTGCTATTAGAGAGATGACCTGGATTCAGTTCCCAGGACCCAGGTTAGAACAACTCCAAGGACCCTGATGCCCTCTGCTGACCTCCACAGACACCTACAGTTATGTGTGCACACACATACATGCACACACACAATTAAAAATAAATAAATAAAAAGATGCTATAGTAATCCCCCTTTATCTCTGGTTTCTCTTTTCATTATATCATCTTCTAACAGCCAACCAAAATCCAAAATATTAAATATGAATTTTTAAAATTTTTATTTTATGTGAATTGGTGTTTTGCCTGTATGTATAACTGTGTAAGGGTGTCAGATCTTGGAATTACAGACAGTTGTTAGCTGCCATGTGGATGCTGGGAATTGAACTCAGGTCCTCAGGAAGAACAGTCAGTGCTCTTAATCGCTGAGCCATCTCTCCAGCCCTAAATATGAATTTTCATAAATTAGAACTTTGAGACTGTGAACCAGCCTGGGTATATGCTGACTTCTTATCACTCTGCTCTGATCATCCCAGGACACGATTCCTGCATTGCCCAGATTTTCTGTGTTGTATTTGCTACCCACTCGCTGGTCTCTCTCTTTTAAGATTTATTTTTATGTATATACATTTGTATGCATATGCTTATGGAGGCCAGAGGAGGACCTAGAGGTAGAGCTACAGGTAGCTGTGAGTCGTCATCCACTGTGGGTGCTGGGAACTGAACTCTGGTCTACTATAATCACAACAGACACACCTTACCACTGGGCCATCTCTCCAGCAACCCACTTAATGGTATCTTAATGGCCATCTTGGTTATAAGATCAACCACCATGAAATCAAGGTGTTTGTCATCCAGGAACCTGCATTTGGTCCCTATTGGGAGAACAATGCTGTGGGGATTTAGACATACCAGAGAGGAGATGTGAAGCCTGACTCCCTTAGCACACAGTGAAGTCTGTCTTTTTGCTGTTGTTTCTGTTTTGTTTTCTGAGACAGAGTTTCTCTGTACAACAGTCCTGGCTGTCCTGGAACTCAGAGTTTCTGCTTCTGCTTCCTGGGTGCTAGATTTTTTAAAAAAAAAAAAAAAAATGTGTCACTTCTCTTATAAGGAAAATATTTAATTGGGGGTGACTGGCTTACAGTTCAGAGGGTCAATCCATTGTCATCATGGTGGGGAGCATGACAGCATGCAGGCAGACGTGGTGCAGGAGAACTAGCTGAGAGTCCTACATCTTACAGGCAACAGGAAGTTTACTGAGGCACTGGTCGGCATCCTGAGCATTGGAAACCTCAAAGCTCACCTCCACAGTGACATATGTCCTCCAGCAGGGCCCTGCCTACTCCACCAAAGTCACACCTCCTAATTGTGCCACTCCTTATCAGATCATAGGGGCCAATTACGTTCAAACCACCTCATACCTGACTCATTCACTTTTATTATTTTATTTTTTTTACCAACATTTCATATTACAAGCTGTATTTTCACTTATTGCTTCAATTTTATGCTATAGATTCCATTGTCAATCACATTTGGGAGGTTATAGATTTTTTATTTAAAGTCTTATTAATTTGGGGCTGGAGAGATGGCTCAGCTTTGGGGCTGGAGAGATGGCTCAGCGGTTGAGAGCACTGACTCTCCTTCTGGAGGACCTGAGTTCGATTCCCAGCATCTACACGGCAGCTAACAACTGTTTGTAATTTCAAGATCTAACACCCTGGCACAGTTGCACATGCAGGCAAGCTACCAATTCACATAAAATAAAAATAAATATATATTTTTTTAAAAAAGGACTTATTCATTTGTAGTGCAATGCATGTGGAAGCCAGAAGAGTGTGTCAAATCCTTTGGAACTAGAGTACCATTCTTAGCTACCATTTGAGTGCTAGAAATCAAGTCTGGGTCCTTTGGAAGAGTAATAAATGTTCTTAACTACCAAGTGTTCTTTTCTGTCAGCTTAGCAGCCACACGTGAGTCTATTTTATTCAGGTATTTTAACTACCGCTACCATCTGCACTCCGTGACCCTGCAGTCAGCACACAGATGCTCAGACATTTGCCTGGTAGGATTTCCACTGGCACTGGCTCAGCTGTGGATACCAAATATAGGTTTTAACTAAGTCTCTATAATTTTATTTACCAATAAAGACTTGGGAGTCAGATGCTGAGGTGAAAACCTGATAGCTCAGAGAAGTCAAGAAGCAACCAGCTCACCTTCCTTTCGGCCAGAGATCAAACAAGAGAAGCATTTCTCCACTCATCCCCCAAACGAAAAAGGACAGTGAATCTGTCAGTGCCTCCCTTCTCCTTCTGGTGTGTCTCTCTATCTATGTTCCTGGCTCCTCCATCCTGTCTATGCTAATTCCTGTCAACTAGTTGCTGGCTTTGCCCGCCCCCTATTTTATTAACACAGTCTTAAAGTTTCACAGTGCAATCAAATATCTTGCATCATCCAAGACAGCTCTCCAATCCTGAATTATGTTTTCTGTTTTGTTTTGAGACAAGATCTTATTAGATAGTTCTGGCTGTCCTAAAACTCACTCTGTAGATCAGGTTGGCCTCAAACTCATGGAGATCCACCTGCCTCTGCCTCCCAAATGCTGGGATTGAAAGCATGCCTAGGACATGACTTTTTTTTTTAATCTATTTTGTCCTAGGAGTTTAATAGAAAGTTTTCCTCCTAATTAGACTTTCAAAAAAAAAAGTTTTATTCTAGCCAGGCATGGTAGCCATTTCAAGTTTCCTTTATGGTATAATAAATGTTGACTTTTTAAAACATGTATTTGTCTGCATCTGAGTGTACCCAAACTCATGCAACCATGCACCTGTGACAGTCAGAAGACATTTGGGAGTCAGTTCTCTTTGATAGTATCACGTGGACTGGAGATCACACTTAACTGCCAGGTTTGGCGGCATGTACCTTTGCCTGTTCAGCCATCTTGCCCACTCTAAATGGTAAATTTTATGCATGAGAATAGACATATTTCTATTTCAATATGGGTCATTTATGCTGGGGGATAACTTAGCTGGTAACATCCTTGCCTCACAAGCATAAAGACCTGACTTTGATTCTCAGGTCTCATTAAAAGGTAGGCCTAATGGCATGTGCTTGCAATTTCAGTGATGATGGCATGGGAGGTGGGGCCCAGTGGATTCTTGGAAGCTTAATGGCCAATCTCAGTCTTAAATAAAAAGTAGAAATGCTATCTAAGCTAGTCCTGACCGTCACATCTGCTCAAGGGCACAACACAACCACACACACACACCCATGCACCCATACACTTGCACCCATCCATACACACATACATACACATACCCACTCATACACACTCATACACGCACCAATACACATACATCCATACATGCACATGATGCACACATACACACACATACACACTCACATGAACACATACACACCCATCCATGTACGCACACAGACAAAGTGGAACATTCACTATACATTTAGGTCTACTTTGCAGAAACAGCCTCCTCCATGTAGTTTTATCTTCTTTAGGTGTGAATAAGAGTAGTGTGTTAAACTGCTATTTCCTGCTGCTGTTGCACAAATGCTGTGCTTTGACAAGGCATGGCTAATGGGAAAGGAAGACAGGACACGGGACTCTGGCACAGGCAGAGGATTCCAGAATGTTATTTCAAGCTGACAGTCCAAATAGTTGAGCCTGTAGCATTGGTGGCTAGCACATCGCTGTTGTGGAGTTGGACCTTTAGCACTATGGTACCCCTTTACGTTTCTTCCAGACTCTGCCCTCCTCTTTGACATGGCCCTTGTGATCTCTGCTTCCCATGCTTTCTGTGTTTGGACTGCTGCTGCCCACTCCAGTTTGTAGTCTTTCTGAACCACTGATTTCATGTGTCTCTTCTAAACACAACAGGAACACACTGGTTTGTAAGCTGTTTGGAAATTCCTTTTCTTTTAGTAGGTGGATTAAAGGCTCTCACATTTACTGCCTGGAACTTCTGTTGGCCACGTGCATGAATGTAACAATTACCATGTGTTTCTTGTTACGTGGTCTCTGGCCTTTTCTTTGAACATTGAGGGAGATTTTCATTTTTACATGTATTTATTGTGTATATATGAGGGAATTCATGTGCCAGAGCACCTGTGTGGAGAACAGAGGACAATGGGTGGGAATCAATTCTCTCCTTCTATCATATGGGTCCCTGGGGATCAAAGTCAGGTAACTGATCTTAGCAGCAAAAACCGTTACCCACTGACCCATCTCCCTGATGCCAATATTGCATTTTTAATTGCTTTCTATATTGATTTTTGTTATACTGATTTCAGTTTTTAATACTGATGCCTTGAATATTACAAAGTAGCTTTATTGCCAGCTTGCCTTTTTTCATTAATTTAAGCCTCAAGCATTTGGTTTGCAAATTCTTTTTTCTTGGTTTTGGTTTTTTGAGGCAGAGTTTCTCTGTATTGCCCTGGCTGTCCTGGAGTTTGTTCTGTAAACCAGGCTGGTTTGGAACTCGCAGGGATCCACCTGCCTCTGCTTCCTGAGTGCTGGGATTAAAGGTTCACAGCACCAATGCCTGGCTAATTTTAATTATTTTTGACTCCTTTGAAATTGCATGTGCAAGAACAGTGATCTCTTTTCTTTCTCCTCTCCTGTCCTGGCGGCTTTAGCTGTCAATCTGATACAGTCTAGAGCCATCTTCAGGACGCTCAACTGAAGGAATGCCCAGGTCAGACTGGCCTGCGGCCATGTCTGTAAGAGATAGGTTTGATTGATGGGTGATGTGAGAGGGACTAGCCTACTGTGGGTGGCGTCATTCCTAGGCCTGTGTGCCTGGGCTGTGAGTGTGAGTCTGTGATGGAGCCAGTGAGCAGCATTCCTGCATGGTTTCTATGACAGTTCCTGACTTCCCTCAGGGATCACTGTGACCTGGAATGGTAAGATGAAGTTAACCCTCTACTCCACTAAGCTGCCTTTGATCACGGTCTTTTTCACAGCAACAGAGAGCAAATGAGGACATCTCTCTCTTCCCATGTTAGTTGGCAACCTTCCAAGCAGTGCCATGTGACGTTCCTCCTCATGTGGCCTGCTCAGGCTCCCCCATCATCTCCTGGTAGAGTGACAGCTGATTTTGAGAAGAATGCTAAGAGGATTCGCCGAGTAAACCTTAGCTCTGGCATAACTAAGACATTTTTCTCCATCCTTGACACTTGCATACATTAGCCAGGTGCAGATCTGAGCATATTTCTGTTTCCACTCGCTTTCATGGGGAGGGCGGGGCATGCACACTGCCACAGCACATGTGTGGAAGGAGGTCAGAGGACAGGTTGTTGGAGCTGGTTCTCTGCTTCCACCATGTAGGTTCTGGGGCTTGAACTCAGGTCACCAGGCTTGGCAGCAAGCCCCGTGACTCACTGAGCTATCTCACTGGTCCTTATACTTTTCTTAGGTTCTTGAAAATGTTGTTCCTGGGTTCATGAAGTGCTCAATGACCTTTCCTAGTCTTGTTGTGGAGCCTGGTGTGGCCTGTAGCCTCGGTCCTACGAAGATGCTACAGAGCCTTAATGTCACCGCGAATCTCTACTATAGCCAGGTTTACTAGGAAATTTGGGAGCTGGAGAAATGGCTCAGTGGTTAAGAGTACTGACTGTTCAATTCCCAGCATCCACATGGCAGCTAACAACTGTCTGTACACCCTTACACAGTTATACATGCAGGCAAGACACCAATTCACATTAAAAATAAATATTTTTTAAAAAAGAAGGAAATTTGGGTAAGAATGGGACTAATGACCTTTGTCCTTTATAAAATTAGGAGTGACGATAAAGCAGTAAAGCTTATTGTTCTATGCTCTAAGAAAACCTTTTTGATCTGGGTCAGTGATATAAAAATTTCAAAACACTGCTAGAACACATCTAAATTACCAGGTAGACTCTTTCAAGACAGTTTGTGAAACTGGCAGTGTGCCTCAGTGAATAAAGGCTTGCCCAGCATCTTCAAAGTTACAGATTCCAGCCTCAGCACTGCTAAAAGGAGTGGGGGTGGGGGAGGAGAGAAGGAGGGGGGCTGATTTGGGATGTTTTCAAAAATTTGTTTTTATTTGGGGTATTTTCAGTTATCAACAGAGATCTTGTCTTTTGTCCTTGAGAGCTCTGTTACTGGTATGGTCTTTTTCTTCTCCTTTCTTCTCAGGCACCTCCCTGACTTCGCTATGCCCACCTCCTCTTTGAGAGTCTGTCACAATGCCGTTCTTCTGTTTAGGTACCACCCCCCTGCAAACTTGCTGTGTATTCGTCATCCATAGTGTCTGTCTTTTCATCCATGATCTTTTGATTTATTGTAAGAAAGATATATGTTAGAATGTCATCTCAGTGCACTGATTTGTGGCCCCAGATGCTGTTGCTCAGTGTCTGTGAAGTCTAATAAGCAGCAGCCCTGTAGCATCTCCTTCTGCAGCTTGGGTCTGCTGTGGCAGCCCGCAGATGATGGCGGCCCACAGATGATGGCTACCTGCAGCTTCTTTCCCCATCCACACGAGCCCTTCCCTTCCAGGAGAAAGATGCTCCTTTGGTCTATGCTTTGTCCTTTGGACTTCCCAGCAGGCACTGCTCTGTCCACATGACTTCACACCTGTCTGCAACATCTTGCCACTGTACCAGATCCAGTAGTCTAGTCTAAAACAAGCCCTGAGTCTAGCGCAGCCTTGTGGCAGAGAAAAACTCTGGTGGGGGTGGGTTGCAGGACTGAGGTCACAGGGGGCTTCTCTGAGCAAGGAACAGAGAAGCAAAGTGGAAAGAGGGAAGACTTAGCATCTGTACAAATATAACAGGACACGTGGATGTGAGAGCCAGAAAGTATGCCAGATAAAAAGGAAATCCAGGCTGGGGGTTAGCCCAACACACACAAGGCCACAAGATCCCCTGTACTGCATAAACCAGGTGTGGTAGCACATGCCTTTAATCCCAGGACTTGGCAGATGGTGGCTGGAAGATCAAGTTTACAGTCACCTCCAGTTGCAAAGTATGAGGGGCAGCCTGGGCTACAGGAGACCTTGTCTCAAAAGGAAAAAAAAATCAGATTTTAGAAATTTCTTGAAAAGAAACACCATTTTGCCATCATATGAACTACAATGAAATGGGGATGAGCCCTAAGGTGTTTATCCTGGGCGATGGCCCAGCCAGCTGACCTAGTATAGACAGAGCTGGGGAGGGCACAAGAAGGATATTCACCAGGCCCATGAAGGTCATCTTGAGTGGGAAGTTATACCAGGTAGGTAAGGGGAGGGAAGGGAGAAGGCACAGACAGAAGAAGATCATGGGAAGGCACGTAAAGAAACAGAAGGGTGGAAACAGGTGGGAGGGTGATAGGAAAAGGGTGGAGGGAGTGGTCCCAGTGTGGGGTGAGGTGGCTAAAGGTGAAGACCCCTATTCTGCTGAGTTTGGTCCTGAAAGACAGTTTTCTTTGTGCCCTTGAAAGGGGGAAAGGTGATCATGTTTGGTGGCCATACCCTACATTCTGTGTTTTCCTGCCTCGTGGAGTAAAAGACAGAAAGGAGACTGGTCCCACTCAGGGATATGGGCAGCCCACATATCTCCAGGGAGTCATGGCCAGCTCCAGGATGGTCCAGGAAACGGCAGGAGCACTCAGAACAAGCAAGTGGTCAAGTGCCACTGGGAAGTCCGGGCAGGTGGGAGGCAGCAGGCTGCCAGGGCACACAGAACTCATTCCAGAGGCCCACGGGCCTGAGACAAGATTCTCTGTTCAAGTTCAGCATACCGAGGGAGAAGAGCCTCATAGACCTGGAGGGCAGAAGAAGTAGTCATACTGGGAAAACGAAGTGCCTCTTACATCTGCTTGAAGCTTGCAATTTAAAAATGTAAATTCTGAAATTTTTAAATAAATAAATACATATATTTATAAAATGTACTCCACATTTCCAAAACCTTGTGCAAAACTAATGTGAATTATGACATTAGTAATTTCTCTAAGCAGTTATGCACTAAAATGATGATAACTTGGATACATTAGATTAAGTAAAATATATTATTAAAATTATTTTTGTTTCTATTTTTACTGTAAAACTGAGGATTTGGAAAGGTGGTATCGCCCTTGCAGAGGACCCAGGTTCAGTTGCCAGTGCCCTTGGTGTCTTTGTAAGCCAAGGATGTAATTCTACAGTGAAGGCATCATGGGTAAGACCTAGGATCAATCCCCAAGTACTTGGGAGTGGGGGAGGGGAGTGAGGTGAGAATTCCCTCTAGTTGGATATAGCAGGTTTAATGTAATTGAGAAAGAAAAACTTACCTCTTAAAGAAAATAAAAGAGACCCAAGCCCGACTGAGGGGGCAAATGCTAAGAGGAAATCCAGATGGCTTCTCACCTGGGAAGCTCCTGGGCTGGGTGTGGCAGCCAGGCTGGGATGTGGGGCTGATTTCACAACTTCTGAAAAGGCCACACCGGTCCCTCCTGCAAGGCCTGGAGGGGAAAGGTTGTCTCACGTTCACACCTCGCAAATGAGACAGACACTGCTATGGTGATAAGGTGTCAGACCAGGAAGGAAGGCATGGGAATGCAGCTCAGTGGCAGGTGCTGCCTCAGCAAGCAAAGACCCTGGCTTCAACCCAGCACCAGAACAAGAAAACTGGAAATGCGTTTAAACCAGATTAGCCCAGTTCAGAAGAGTTATTAAAAGTCACTGACAGCAAAATTGCTAAATATACTTTAAATTGGGTCATTTTTTTGTTATGCATATTGGAGAATGGCAAGTTCAGAGCCCACCTGGAATTCAGAGTGAACTGAAAGTCAACCTGGGGGCTGGAGCAATGGCTCAGCGGTTAAGAACACTGACTGTTCTTCCAGGAGTCCTGAGTTCGCTTCCCAGCAACCACATGGTGGCTCACAACCATCTATGATGACATCTGGTGCCCTCTTCTGTATCCTGTGTACATATTAAATAAATAAATCTTTAAAAAATATTTAAAAAAAGAAAGTCAACCTTGACAATTTTGTGAGACTTCAACTCAAAACAAAAAGTGTATGAGAGGGAGGGAGGGAGAGAGAGAGAGAGAGAGAGAGAGAGAGAGAGATAGTCAGTCTTGTGCCATGGCTTACCAAGCACAGACCCTGGGTTCAGTCCCCAGAACAGGGTAAGAAGTGAAAATTTGGAGGTAAATTCCCAGTGGTCTCGCTATATGAAGCTACCTGAGGTGGTAGAGAAAGACAAGAATAAAGGGCCCGTTATCAAGGAAACAGCACTTCATTCATTTGTAATGTTGGAAGAAATGTCAAGTTTAAGTCAGTGTGTTGAGAAGTGGACAGTAAACAGGGAAAGGATGAACCCAGATGACCTTGACAGCCAGACAGGAGGCAGGGAAAAGGCACCTAAGTGAGAGGGCTAACCTTAACCCTAACTCTGACTGACTTTGAGTAAGGTCTAACTGAGAGGGCTAACCTTAACCCTAACTCTGACTGTCTGAAGTTTTGGAGAGACAGCCATCCGGGCCAGGCCTCCAGGGAGCTGTCCACGGTTCTGGACTTCTTGGCTCTGAAGCCTTCACCATTGTGAAGTTCTGGACTCCATCAGTAGCCATTGCTGTACAGACCTATACACCCTTGTCCTGTGATGCCCTGTGGCCTTTTTGGTCTCTCTCTCTCTGTACAGTCTGACTTTGATGAGGCCTCATCTGGTTCGAATCATGCCCCCTTTCTCCACTCTAGTGAAGTAGAGAATGAATACAAGACAAAGGGCATGTGTTCATTCTTGCCTGCTAGGAGAGATAGAAATGAGGCTAACACCCCATGAGACTCCAGTGTCTCTCAAAATAGGAATGCCTTCTCTGGTAGTTTGAAAGAAAATGGCCCCCAAAGGGAGTGGCACTATTAGGAGGTGTGGCCTGGTTGGAGTAGGCATGGTCTTGGGTGAAATGTCACCACTGTAGACACTTTTAAGGTCTCGTATATGCTCAAGATCAATGTCTCAGTGTCAGACACAGATGAGTGTCTCAGTTCACTTCCTGCTGCCTGTAAGACCTAGGACTCTCAGCTACTTCTCCAGCACCATGTCTGCATCTGCTTGCCACCATACTCCCAGCCATGATGATAATAGACTAAACCTCTGGAACTGTAAGCCACCACCTCAATTAAATGTCTTCCTTGATAAGAGTTGCCATGGTTATGGTGTCTCTTCAAAGCAATGGAACCCCTAACTGAGACATCATCCTCTCCCTTCTCCTCTTCCCATCCCAGTGGTACCCAACACTTCCAGAGACAGCCGTGCCCCATTGACCTACCATGAAAAGCTCGGTATGCAGAGCCCACACAGGCAGAACTAGTGGTGTCTATGACATACACTGGGGCCCCAAAAACATCTGCAAGCACCTGGGGGGAACACAGAAGTTATACTGGGTGAGTGGTCACTCAGAGAAACCATTTAGAACCTTCTAGACTCTGCCCTTCTTCCTCAGGTCTTCTGATGCTTTTCATCCATTCAACCAAAGCTGCCTTAAGTATGCTTAGCATGTGGAGCTGGTGATGAGACAGGATGGCCTGGAGAAAGACCCAAGGGAAAGGCCAGTCTCCAGGTTGTCCCTGTACCTTTTAAAAGACAAGATCCTACCATATAGCTCCAGCCAGCCTGAAATTTACTATGTAATCCAAGTTAATCTCAAACACATCATCTTCCTGCTTCTGCCTCCTGAGTGAGGGGATTGCAAGCATGCATGCCACCATCCCTGTGTTTTTTTTCCATCTTACAATGTAACCGTGGCTAGTGTAGAAGTCACTATTTAGATCAGGCTGGCCTAGAACACACAGATGTACCTGTTATATGGGGATTGTCACCATCTATTCCCTATACTTGTGTGTGTGCATGAGGAAGGGGATCCCCATGTGTGCGGGTACAAGTGGAGGCCAGAGGCTAATGTCCAGTGTCTTCTTCAATCCCCTCACCTCACTGTTGGAGAAGTATCTTTAATTTGGTCACCAGTTCACAAACTGGCTAGAGTGGCTGGCCATCACTCTCAGAGACTCTCCTGTCTCCACCTCCCAGACTACGGGGTGGGACATGATCAAGACTGATTTTTTAGAGGGCTAGGAATCTTAGTTCTCCATGTCTGCATGGCAATTACTTTACCAGCAGAGTCATTCCCAGCCCTGTCCATACTTTTAAACTATTTATATAATTTTGTCAACTCGACACAAGCTAGACTTATCTGTACACAGGAAAACATGATTGAGAAAATACCTCTATAAGATTAGCTTGTAGACAAGCCCCTGGGGCATTTTCTTAATTAGTGATTAATGTGGGAGGGGAGGGCCCATTCCATTGTGGTCCTAGGTTCTATAATAAAGCAGGCTGGGCAAGCCATGAGGAGCAAGCCAGTAAGCAGCGCCTATCCATGGCTTCTGCTTCAGTTCTGGTCTGTGAGTTCCTGCATTAACTCCTGCCCTGGCATGCCTCAGCAATGAATGTATAAGCTAAAGGGGAAATAAACCCTTTTCTCCCCAAGTTACTTTAGTTCATGGTATTTATTAAGAGCAATATAAACCCAAAATACATTCATTCATTTATTTATTCATTTATTCATTCATTTATTCATTTATTTATTTTCAGTGCTCAGAACCTAACCCAGAATCTCAAGCATCATGAGATGAACAGATAGATGGCTGAGAAGATGGTTCATTCAGTAAAGTGCTTGCTATGTATACACAAGGACCTGACTTTAAACCCCTGGAAACCCATGTTTTAAAAAACCTGAATGTGTAGGGCATTCCTGTAATCCCAGCCTTGGGGAAGCAAAGGGACTTGCTAGCCAGCCATTCTGTGAGCTCCAGGTTCAGTGAAAACTTTGTCCCCCACCCCCACCCCCAATAAGGTGAAGTGTGACCAAGGAAGACATCTAGCTCCTAGATGCAATGACAAGGAAGACACTGTGGTGCAGGGCCACCACCACCCATACATACCTGTAAGATGTCCTTATTATGA
This sequence comes from Sigmodon hispidus, assembly GCA_004025045.1. Taxonomy (NCBI): domain Eukaryota; kingdom Metazoa; phylum Chordata; class Mammalia; order Rodentia; family Cricetidae; genus Sigmodon; species Sigmodon hispidus. The sequence continues at coordinate 26,217 of PVIH01010089.1, forward strand.
GATGCTCCTCCTGTGGCCAGAATCTTTGTTTTGGGCACTGTAAAACAAAAGGAAATAGAAGTGGGTGCAGCAATTCTCCCAAGGCAGAAAGAACCGCCCTTCAGCCATGGTTGGCTTGTAGTGGGTCTACAGCTCCTGCTGATCTCCCAGGGCTGTGGAGAGATCCAGAGCTTGACTTGTCCATGCAAGGCTCCTCACATGCAACCTATTTCCCATCTGCCTTTGCTGTCTATCAACTGTAAAGAAAGAACTTGGGGCTGGGGGTGTAGCTCAGTTGGCAGAGGGATTGCCTAGCAAACAACGCCCTGAGTTCAACCACTAGCACCCCATTCTGTTCCATCACCACCCCAAAAAATAGAAAAAGGAAAAAAATCACCCAACATATCAATAACAGAATGGAATTTTCTTCAATTAATAAGGGCCTCATATCTAAACCTTACCAAAAACTTTGGTGCTTTTTTCTTTTGCTCTTTTTAAAGGATTTATTTCATTTTATATGCACGTGTCTGTTGCATGTGGAGGCCAGAAGAGGGGCTGGATCCCCCCGGATCTGGACTTGTACTGGACAGTGGTGGTGGGGACTGAACTCAGGTCTTCTGTGAGTGTGGCAGGCATTCTTAACCACTCAACCATCTCTTCTCCACCACCCTGTGGAAAAGATTGAGGTAGGATTTCATCTAGTCCAAGCTGGCCTCAAACTCTCTATGTAGTAGAAGGTGACCTGGAACTCCAGATCTACCCAAGTTCATCTCCCAGGTTCTAGGACTACAAGTATGTGCTATCATGCCCAGCCCAGCCCAACAAACATCCTTTTTTACATGTATTTGTTTACTTGTTTGTTTATGCATGTGTGTCTATTCTTGAAATACCCTTTTTATCCTCAGACACTATTACAACTAAACATGGTGCTGACTGACCAAGAATAAAACCTGAGCTGGCCAAGTACACCTCTATGTGTGCACCTTTTTGTTTGCAAGCATGTACATGTAAGAGATCTTGTCTGGGAGCTGGAGATCTGGCTCAGTGCTAGAGTACTTGCCTGGAAGGCATAAGGTCCTGGATTCCATTGTCAAAATTACAAAGAAAAAAATAAGAGGGTCTGAAGAGATGGTTGGTGGTTAAGGCTCTGGCTGCTCTTCCAGAGAACCCTGGTTCAATTCCCAGGACCCACATGGCAGCTCACAAATGTCTATAACTCCAGTTCCAGGAGCATCAATGCCTTCTGGCCTCTGCAGGCATCAGGCACACAAGTGGTACAAAGACATTTATGCAGTCAAAACATTCATACACATAAAATAAAAAATAAAAACAATAAATAAAAAAATAAATCTGCTGAGAGAAGGCTCAGCAGATTAAGGCATTTGGCGACAAGCCAGACATCCTGAGTTCAATCCACAAAGCTCACGTGGTAGAATGAACTGACCCCCAAAGTTGTCCTCTGACCTCTCTTTCATGCTGAGTTGGGTGTGCCTGCCTCCCATACACAAATAATGAATATATTTTAAAAATAAAAAGGATCCCCCCCCCAAACCAAGAGGTCTGTTTAAGAGGAACCAAGCAGAGCTTGCAAGGCAGGCTTGATTCTGCTTTTGAGGCTTGCTAAGAGGAGAGATGTCTTTATGTTCTACAGGAATTGCTCTTAGGTGACCTTATATACTCCTCCCCATCTCTGCCCCACCTCCTCCTGCACCCTGAACTGCTGGAATGGTCCCTCCATGCCTAGATGTCCCTTACCAATGGTCCTGACACCCTGCAAGGCAATTAGAACCAGCTTCTCTGCCCTGCTCACACAATCTCATTTCTCAAAGACTTCTGGGAACTTTAGAAAGCTTCAGAGTTTAAAAAAGAATACATTTCTAGGATGGTTAGATGAGAGAGTACATAGGAATTATTTTACATTTCTTAATATTTGTATTACAACTCAGGCATTGCTGGTATGCACTTGTAAACTCACCACTTAGGAAATGGAGTAAGGAGGATCTGGAGTTCAAGGTCATCTTCAGCTACAGAGAAGTTCAAGGCTTCCCTAGTGGTGGGATTACAGGTATGTGCTGGCATGCTCATTTTATACAGTGCTGGGGATGGAACCAGGACCTTGGGCTAGGCAGTCAATCTAGCCACATCCAGGCCATAGTGTCTGCATTGAGCCTGAACCCTGTCTTCTTTTGTCCAGCATTAGTTTGCACCACCTGCAAATTCTGTGGTGTGCAGTTAAGGGGGTCCGCTCCATTCCTGTGTGGGAGCCTAGTCTATGAACACACTGTGCATTTATCCCCTCTACATTCTTTTATTTCCTTTTGATTTTTGTTTTGATTTGTTGAGACAGGGTCTCTCTGTGTCACCGGCTGACCTGGAACTCACAGAGACCTGCGTACTACCTCTCTGCCTCTGCCTCCGAAGTGCTGGGACCAATGACAAGCACCACCACACAGACCTTTACCACCGTGGTCTGTCTGTCTACTCTCAACTGATACTAGACTGCTTTCATCTTGGGGCTAGTAAGCGAGGGCCATGCTGAATGTTCTCATGAGCACTTTTTACTTGGTTGGTTCAAAGACAAGAAAACATTCTACACAGAACCTGAACTGTCCAAAAAGGCCTTCTGCGAATACCCCTAAGCAAAGAGGCTTCATAAGGATTTTGTTGTTATCCTTTTTGTTTGTTGAGACAGGATCCGACTGCATACCCCTGGCTGGGCTGGAACTCAGAGATGCACCCACCTCTGCCTCCCTAGACTGGGATAAATGACAAATGCCACCCAGAGCTTCACCTGGACACTACTGTCCTAACCCAGCCTTCTTCAAGACCCTCATGGGAGCCCAATTCTATGAGCAGAGTGGAGTCTCTGAGCTCTTGGACCTGCTTGCTTTGTAGCTAAGTTCTTAGGAATCCTCTCTAAGATCCCTGGCTCTGCCCTCTTCAACCAGTCCTGTGGGTGTTGGCGGTGGTACTCTAGGACCACTCCTTCTGACCCAAGCTGAGAGACCCAGTCATGGCCCCAGAACACAGCCCTTCCATCCGAGCTGTCCATATCCCCAAGTTCAGAGCTCAGGATGCTCATTTGCAGGTAGGACCTGGGGCACCGGAAGACCTTTCCTGATGCCTACAGCTCATGCAGAGATCAGGTAAGCAGTGACAGAGCAGATAAGTAGGCCACTCTAGTGGCCTCTGCATCGAGGCCTGCTCACACGTGCCTGAATCACCTCCTCATCCCACCCATGACCAAGTCACCTTCTCCCCATGCATCCTGTAATAAAAGAGCCTTACTAGGCACCATATCTGAGCCTCTGCCCACCCTAGCCCCAGATTACATCCAGCTGGCCACTCACTTACTGACTCGGTAGCCGAGACTTTCTGCATGAATCCTCTTGGCCATGAACTGTCCTTCAATCAATGCTCGAATCTCCACATCTCCAGGGAATGCTGAGACCTGTTTACAGAAAGTAGGCACAGCATGAGGGACACTGAGTGTCCATTCGTGCATGCATGTGTGCATGCACACACTCTCATAACTCATTTGTGTAAATGTAAGTGATCTTACCTAACCACCAATTTCACCTGTCCCACCTCCACACAGACGCAGCTCTCACACCACAGCTCACACCTCACTTGTGTGACATCATGACGCTCAGTCTCGGGCAGCCAAGGGTTCAAGTTCTCATTATACCATTTCCCCCTCTGACCTTAAATATCATGCAGATCTTCCTGGTTTGTCCTCTTTCCTAAACTAGGGCTGCAATGACCAAATTAGATTGACAGGGCTTCAGATATGGAGTTATTGTTTGATAAATCACTTATCAAACCATGCTTATCCTGAGTATCCACAATGATAAGAGTCGCCCTTGGGCCGAGGCCTGCTTCTCCAGCCCCTCCGGTCAGGAAGTACACATGCTCCTTTCAGTGTCCTGAAGAGGACCCAGGACCGGTTTCCAGCTCACAACCATCTGTAGTTCCAGTTCCAGGGGATCCAGCATCCTCTAATGGCCTCTGAAGTCTCCGGGCACACACACGATGTGCATACAACCATGAAAGCAAATACTTATACATATAAAATAAGCAAATCTAGAAAAAAACCCTTATCTACCAAGTGAATGAATAAAGAGTCCAACTTTCTCAGACATATGTCTCTTTTCTCTATAAACAGAAACTAGACCTAACCTCCAACCTGAGGACTAGGAAGAATTTTCTACATTTTTTGTTTGTTTGTTTGAATGGGGGTCTCTTTACACAGCCATGGCTATCCTGGAACTCACTCTGTAGACCAGGTTCTCCTCCAACTCAGAGAACTGCCTGACTCTGCCTCCCAAGTGTCGTGACTAAAGGCAAGCACCACCATGCCCAGAAAACTTTCCACATTGTATCCAAAGGATGCTACCAAATGTGTAATACTTAATTTGCAACACCTAACCCATGTCCATCTGACTATTACAGTCAGACACCAGAGTATCTCACCAAAGCTCCCAACACCCACTGGATTCACAAGCATCCTTCAGCTCCAACCCTCAAAACATTGTGTCAAATCAAGGTAACTCCCAGAAAATCCACCCCAAACTGGGAATCTCCCAGAAGGGACCCCATGGGGGTGGGGGTGGGAGGAGTAGCTTCTCAGCCAAGAAGGCCCAGGCTTGGATTTCCTTCACCACCTATGACCTTGTGACTTGGTCTGTAAAGAGGATTAGTCATGCCTCTTTTCACAGAGTTGCTTAGAGAAAGCAGGTAATAGTAAAATCACAAGCATGATGCTAGGAACCCAGTGGTGCTCAGTGAATGTCACTGTCTCTCCTGTATCCTCTTCCCACTACAAAGAAACTCCTGTCCTCAGGACACTAGAGCTGCTGAGAGGTAGAGGGTGCAGCCACCACAGAAATGTCAGTGATATCAGTCTGGGAGCAGATGGTAGTTCAGAGTACTCTGGTTCCCTGCATTCCTCCTTGGAGGAGGGACAGGGTCTGTCAGTCCCTGCTGAGACCCCAGCCTTTAGAAAGCACCAGAGCGCACATCTGTAGAAGAGCAGGTGAATGAACCCCTCCAATCAGCATGACCTGTTGGCCAGTCGTTAAACCAGACCCAATGTAAACACATAGCATAAGTGTCTGGGGCTGGGGCGATAGATAGCTCAGCAGTTAGAGTTCTTGCTGTGTGAGCAAGAGGTCCTGCATTTGGAGCCTTAGAACCCAAAGATACCAGAGATACTAGGTGGGCATGATGGCTTGCCTGTAGCTCCAGCATCACAAGGTGGAGACAGAGAATCCTCTGAACAAGCTCTGGGGTTGATCAAGGGAACCTGTAAAGGAGCAACTCAGGAAGATTCCAGATGTCAATCTCTGGCTGCCACGTGCATGCACACCATCAACATACATGCAAACATGAACACACACACCACACACATATACACTTGAGAAGAAAAAAAAAAGATGTAAGTACCTCAATGTTTTCTGCATTAAACCTATGACGCCCAATAATTTCAGGGGTAATCTCCATTACATCAAAATAAAAACCTGAGGCAAAACAAGGGAGGGATTAGTTGTTGGCAACCCAACACGAAGAACAATTTCTCAAAAGACTTCCAAAAGGTGTAGCAAAGTTACCTCATCTTCGTCTCTGGCCTCCTCCCTTGCCCTCAAGGAGCTCTATGCTATTCTCAGTCCTTTCTCCCCAACAGAAGAAAGGGACTGGGAAGGCCTGGGCTATTCTAAGGCAACTCTTCTGACTTCCTCTTGACAGCTCACTAACCCTGAGCACCAGCTGAGGTGTGCTCAGGAGACATGACCATCTTTCCTCAGGATTTAGCCCACACCAGCTTGTGAGACTACCAGTGTAGCAGAAAGGATCCCCCAAACTTCTCCATGCCCCCAAATCATGATGATCCAAGCCTACGCACCCCTGTACACAGGCCCAACCTACCCAAGTTCCCATCATTCCCCATCTTTGTAGACTGTAGGGATTTAGAGAACTTGTTCCAGGAACAGGAAGCAGACTCATCTCGGATCTTCTCTCTCATGAGGGAGCCATTTTTAAAGCTGCAGAAATACACATGGTATGAGTCATGGGCACCCAGGTTTAGTGGCATTGTTTGGAGCCCAGGTGCTTCACATGCTAGGCAAGGATTCTACCACTAAATTTTACGTGAAGACTGAACCCAGGGGTTTTGAAAGAGTCCTGGGCAGAGGGTCTCTAGGTCAGGCTAGACCACAGTCACTGGCTGGCCACAGTAGGCAGCCTGATTGAAAGTGTCTGAGGCTTTCCTGGGGTTCCATGGAAGGTGCTGGACTCACACTTATCCTGGGCTCTGTTTATGCTGGAGGCTGCCACAGTGGAGCCTGGACAGGGCTTCCTGCACCTTGTATCAGCTCTCCAACAGGGCAGCTCCTTGAACAACTAGACCTGAATATTGTCCAGTGGTTCTTGGTGCTTGTAGCTCAGAAGCCTTCTAAGCCAAGTACCTTCCAGCAGGTACAAGGCCTGTGGTGAGGACTTGTAACACACAGCTCCCGTGAGAACTCTCAGTAACCAAGCTGTCCCCTAGACCATTTGCTGAGAGTCAAGTTAGAGATGTCAGAGCACCAGAAAGTAAACAACTTACTTACAAGGCCAGTGTCACACAGGGCACTGGCGTTAGATAGAGTCTGAACCCAGGCTTGAGGAGCTATAGGTCTTGGGCTCTCCCCTAGATGCTTCTGCCATCGAGGAGGAATTTGTGTCCCCGTGGTCTAGGCTATTCATGAAGTAATTTAGTAGGATGATCGTGGGGTGTTTGGCTGTGCCAGATCTGCCCGCACCCCTCCCCCAACCCTGAGATTCCAGGATTACCACAGAAGTGCCATGTAGTGTCGCACATCTACTGGGTTGCAGAAGATGTGACCCTCCAGGGCAGGCGTGGGCTCTTGGAGCCAGAGGAATAGGGTGTCGCTGGTGCCCAGGCTGACCTGAGGAGAGCAGAGTGGGGGGTGAGGTGCCTAGAGCTTGGCTGCAGATACTCCCTTCTGCCAGTGATGTACTTACTCAGCATCATGCTCCGCTTTGCCTAATCACTTCACCCTCAAACCGCAGGTGACAACTGCCACCTCCTCAGAGATACTTTCTTTTTTACTCTCCCATGCCAGATGAATTAAAGATCTGTCAACCAGATCCAGGCTCTCATGGGCACCATTATTGACTTTCTAGAACTTCATAAAAAAAATCATCTAAATAATGGTTTCCCTGCTAGATGTAGAGAGCCACAGATTAAATCTTCCCATGTACCTGGGAGTTCACAGCACCTCGGCCCATGCCCAACACTCTCACACTATGCCCAACCAGACAGGGATCATCAGCAAAGGGCAAAGGCTGTCTAAGGAAGGATAGTAGGCTACCATCCTTTTTAGAGGCAGCAGACCCTCTGATATGTAGCAAACACACAGCTGAGACTCAGCACCTTGGTCCCCAGGAGGGAAAGTCTGTAGGGGTGAGGAGTCACCTTACCGCGATATCACCTTCCTCCAGCCTCATGCCTGCCAGTGACGCTGAGAAAGAAAAACCTCTGGTTAGCAGGAGTCACATGACCCACAAAGAAAGTGTAATAACCACCTGGACAGCAGCACAGATACCACCTTCTACCTTAACCCACCGTTCAACAAGCTAAGAGTCCAAGGGGCCAAACGGGTCAAAGGGTGGGTTGTTCTAGCCAAGGCTCCTGATTTGAGCTCTATTCCTTCAGTAGTTCAAACTCCCCACCATTGCCAGGTTTGCCAAGAAGTCCAGACAACCAAAGAGATCAGGCCCAAGCATCAAAAACACACATGACAGGGAAGTAAAAGGTGAGACAGGAGAGCAATGCATTTTCCTCAACCAGACCTCAACAAGGTCATGGGTGACGTGGAATGTCTTTTGGTATGCTGTGAATACTATTGGTTAATAAAGAGGCTGCTTTGGCCTATGGCAAACCAGCTTAGAGGCAGGTGGGAAATCCAAGCACAGATAAAGGGGAAGGAGGGCAGAATCACACAGAGACACTGAGAGCTGCCACCCAAGGAAGCAAGATGTAAAGAAACACAGGTAAGCCATGAGCCACGTGGCAATAGACACATTAATGAAATAGGTTGAGTTGAGTTGCAAATAGCAAGCAATGAGCCTGAGCCATAAGCCAATCAGCCTTTGTCTGATTATTTGGGGTAAGTGGCTGCAGGTCTGGACAGGTTAGAGAAACATCCGACTGCCCTCCCACCCCCAGCAGCGCTGCTCTGCCTTCTTTGCTGATATACCCCACCACCAAATAGAACATGGCACAAAGCTGGTGCTCACTAAGGGATGAGGGAATGAACTGAGGGGAACAGACACCTCAGAACCCAGCTAGAGGGCTGCGTGTGGAGGCTGTGCCCCTTCCCAAGCACAGGAGACAATGCAGCACTCCTTCCACAGGAGGCCAAATAAGGGCAGGACAGCTGGAACCTGGATGCCGGCACAGCAAGCTGACCAAAAGGATGACGGCTCACACATGAGCATAGGAAGACGGCAACAGGGAGAGCCCCTCCAATGTTCGCTGTCTTCGAAGGGCTAGGAAAAAGGGTAGCTTTCCCTGTGGAGCTGGAGTACAGCACACAACATACTCCTCAGTGTGGCCCATCTGGTCTTTCTTCAGAGACTAGAGGTAAAGTGGAGGGTGCCAAGTTTATAGATCTAATGACCTCAAAACTGTCCTGAAGGAAGAAGGGCTGGGGAAGCTGGGATGGTAGCTGGAACAGGAAGGAGGCGGGGGTAGAGAGATAGCCACCTTTTTTACTCCCACCAACCTTCACTGAGACAGCACAGGCCTGAACTTTTGCCTGAGCAACCTTTGAGAGAGGTCGAGACCAGGTTGGGGTTGAGACAAAGAGTCAGATTTCTGAGGGAAAAGAGAACATCACAGAAGGTTTCATCAAGAAGCTAGACCTTGGGCTGAGTACAGTGGCATGCACTTATAGGTCCAGTGTTGGGGACCCAGCGCTGGGAAGGTGGAGACCTAGTAGATCTTTGAGGCTTTACCACCAACCAGCCTAGTCTACCTGGGAGTTCAAGGTAGTGGACTTAGTGAGAAACCCTACTTAAAAAAAAAAAGTAGGCAGCATATGAGGAATGGCAGAGAGCTGAGGTTGTCCCCTGATCTACACATGCACACACACATGTGCCTGCACACACAGGTGCACCTACATACACACAGAGAGACGTGAACAAGAAGATGAAGGGGAGTTCTTTAAAAGTCCAGCATGGGGGGCTGGAGAGATGGCTCAGCGGTTAAGAGCACCGTCTGCTCTTCCAGAGGACCCGGGTTCGATTCCCAGCACCCACATGGCAGCTAACAACTGTCTGTAGTTCCAGTTCCAGGCAAACACCAAGGCAAATAAATAAATAAAGTTTTAAAAAAAAAAAAAAAAAAAAAAAAAAAAAAGTCCAGCATGAACCAGCAGGTGTGGTGGCTCACATCTGTATTCCCCATACCCAGGGAGAGAGGGCGGATGAGTATCCAAGGTCGCCTGGGCTGCATGGTAATATCCAGGCCTCCAGACAGAGACCTCATCTCAATTATATATCTATAGAGAAGGAAGGCAGAAGTCCAGTAACCCGTAGTCACGTGGAGGGCAACTCTTCTGGAGGCACTTACCTGGATTGTCCCCAGTGAAGGCCACCACTTTGCATGTTGGAGGGAATCCATAGCGCTGGACATAGTAGGAAGAAATGGTTCCCTAGGGAGAAAGAGCACCTGTGTTCTGCTGAGGTAACCACGGCTTGCTAAGCACAGCCATGCACACCACAGCCCAAGAGACTCCTGGTTCCAGGTTACTGGAGCCCAAGAAACTTTCCACACCTAAGGTCATGGGGATGCCACAGGCCCATCATCCTTCCTAGCAACACACAACAGAAGAAGCCCAGTACAGGTTTGGAACCACAGGCCTGAAGTCACCTTGAGGGTCATATGAGTCTTATATTGAGGGTAGTTAGAACATAGCAGTCTCTAACTTGTTCCTACTTTGTAAACACCAAATTCTGAATACAATGTTAAAGAGAAAAAAAAAAAATAACAGGAAATTAGCAAGCAAGCTCACAGATACAGCAAATGCCTTGCTCGTCTGTTTATCATGCCAGCAACCAGACCAAGAATAATCCGATAGGCAAGTTCATACAATAATGCTCCAAAGAAAACTACCTGCAGGGTCAGGCTGGGCTACAAAGCAAGCTCAAGGCCAACCTAGACCACATGAGACTGTCTCAAGAAAAGGGAGATAGATTAGAGGTATAGCTCATTCGTCAGAATGCTCAACTAGCCTGCACAAAACACTGGGTTTGATCCCCCCACCATGTAAAACCCGGCATGGCAAGGGGGCTGGAGAGATGCTGGGCCACTCAAAGCACTTAGCGCTACAGCAGGGGACCTGGGTTTAGTTCCCAGAATGCACATGGTGCCTCACAAGCACTGGTAACTCCAGTTCCAGGGAATCTGACGGCCTCTTCTAACTCTGTGGGCACTGCATGCACATGTTACACACATACATGTAGGCAACCACTCTCACACACAAAAATCTTTAATAAAAAAATTAAACCAGGTATAGTAGTGTACATGTAGTCTTAGCACTCAGAAGATCAAGATAGTGGGTCAGAAGTTTCAGGTCAGCCTGGGCTATACAGCAAGTTCTGGGTCAGCCTGGGATCCCAGAGACACTGTCTCAAAAACTTAATTATTATTAATAATAAAACTAAAGAGAATTAAGCAAAAAATGACAGTTCAGGGCATGGGACTCCTTTAAATCAAGAGCAGAGTCCATGGCTCCCCAAACAGATAAATATTCTTTAGAAAGAAATTTTAGAATGAAGGGCATGATAGTTAATACCTCTAATTCCAGTATCCAGGAAGCTGAGACAGGAGGATGGTCATAAATTCAAGGCCAGTCTAGACTACATAGCATTAGGGCAGCATAGATTACATATTAAGATTGCCTCAAAGAAACACTCTTTTGTTTGTTTTGTGTTTTGTTTTTCAAGACAGGATGTCTCTGTATAGCTCTGCCTGTCCTGGATCTCACTCTATCCAACCAGGCTGGCCTTGAACTCAGAGATCCACCTGTCTCTGCCTCTCAAGCACTGGAATTAAAGGCATATACCATCACTACCTGGCAAGAAACACATTTTTTTAAAATTTATTTTTATTTTATGTGAATTGGTGTTTGGCCTGCATGTATAACTGTGTAAGGGTGTTAGGTTGTCTTGGAATTACAGACAGTTGTTAGCTGCCATGTGGATGCTGGGAATTGAACTCAGGTCCTCCGGAAGGACAGTTGGTACTCTTAACCGCTGAGCCATCTCTCCAACCCCAAGAAACACATTTTAAAAGATTTTTTCCCCCAGTGTATGGAAAAAAATTTTTGTTCCAGCCAGCAATGTTTTAGGTTTCCATGTGAACAAACCATCCTCTGGGAAAATAAATGACTTGGCCTAGGTTCCCTCAGAAGTGAGGGTGTGATGGGGCCTGTAGCGAGGTTAACTCGGAGGAGTGACCTAGGAGACTAGAGGAAGCAAGAGACAAAGAAGCCTAAGAGTCCACCATCTCACCGGGCACCCCAAAGGCAACTGAGGCTGAAGCCACAGAGGAAACTCTAAAAGTTGGGTTGGTCCTGAGGACTGTCTCCCTGGGGGCAAGCAGGAGACAGTCACTCACCCACAGGCTTCCTGGATGCCCTACATGCTCACAGGACACATGAGTCAGGGAAGTTCAATATAGAAAGTATATTTCCAGCAGAGGTGAGACCTGCATGAAGCCACAGTGATGTCTCATCATTTGATGCTTGGCCAGTAAGTAAAAAATGCATTTTTTCAGAACCGGTTCTTTCTAGTTCCTCCCATGCTTGCCTCTGAAAAGATTCCTGTAGATGCATTCTTGACATAGAGTAAGCAAAGCCTTAGGCAAAGCCTTAGACAAAGAGTTGGTCTCAGTTTCATATGAAACAAAAGGCCAGGATGGCAGTAACATTCCAGGGGCCCAGTGTACAGACAAAATCCAAAAAATAAAAGCAAAGTTTCCACACTTCAACAATCCGGCCATGTGTACTTACCTGGGTCTTGACTGACTTTTTGTGAGACAGGGTCTCTCTGTGTGGCTTTGGCTGATCAGGCTGGCCTGGAACTCACAGAGATGTTTCTACCCTTTAGTGTTAGGATCAAAGACATGAGCCACCACCCCATGCTTGAAGCCTAATTCTTTCTTTGTGTGGCCCTGACTGTCCTGGAATTCATGCTGTAGACCAGGCTGGCCTTGAACTCAGAACTCCACCTCTCTCTCCCAGGGACTAATGTGAACTTTTCTTTTTAAAGATTTATTTATTTAGTGTTCTGTCTTCATGTATCCCTGCCTGCCAGAAGAGGGCACCAGCTCTCACTATAGATGGCCATGAGCCACCATGCACCATTTGGTTGCTGGGAACTGAACTCAGGACTTCTGGAAGAGCAACCGGTGCTTTTAACCTCTGAACCATCTCTCCAGGCCAGAGGTGTAATTCTTAATGATACAAATGCATCAGGCTCAAGTAAAACAATGTATACTGTAATAATCTCTACTCAACAAGGCAACTTGGTATCAGCCTGTCCACCCAATATGAACCCTACACAATGGGACAAGAGCTAAGACCAAGTAACTCCCCGGCTTCTGTAAATAAACTCTCACCGTCCTTCACCATCCCTCAGGAGTGGGATCCCTCTGGGCCTCTGTGTTTTAACTAATTCTCCCTTTGTTTATGCCTTGGTAAATTCTTTTAATGCCTGCACCACTGTCTGGCCTTCTGTGCTGTTTCATAGAGAAGTTGTCAATTTTCTGTTTGCCTTTTCTGTCTTTCTGGCATGTGGTGTTCATGCATTTGCATCTTGCACCATAGGCTTCTCTGGGCAGGACTGATCTCGATTTAGCTCTGCACACTGGCTTCACAGCACACCCTGGGTAACTGGTTGGCTATGATACTGTGCCCCTGGTAACAGGTCTCATGGTCAAGTGTGTCTGAGCACCATCTGCAATCCTTTCAGTATACTCCTTCTCATCTCATTTGCACAGAGGCCTTGAAAGACAGACAGTATTAGCTCCAGATGAGAAAACTAAACTGGGACACTGATTAGGCAAAAGAAGGCTGAGCTAGGAGTAGTGGAGCACCCCTTTAACCTCAACTCTGGGGGCAGAAGCAGGTGGATCTCTCCATGTTATAGGTCAGCCTGGTCTACATAACAAGTTCCAGGCCATCTAGGGTTATATAGAGACACTGCCTCAAAACAAAACAAAGCAAAACCAGCAATAACAAACCATAGACAGCCAGCTTGAGCAAAGCCAGGGTTTAGCCCCAGTCAATGTGATGCTAGGACCTGTGTTCTGTCAGATCCTCGGTGTTTCTGTTTCCCAGAGCCTGCCTGCGGCAAGCTCCCATGCTAGTACACATAATTTCAGTACTCTGTGCATTTTTACCATTAGACATGCAGACACCCAGAAATCCTTCAGATAGTTTGGAAATCTAGCTCTGCCATATACCAATTATTCAGTCCCTTAACCAAATATTCAGATATTCTGACTAATGTCAAATACTGAGTTTAGGCTTAAGTGAAAATGTGTTTGTGTGTGTGTATGTGTATGTGTGTGTGTGCACGCGCATGCTGTATGCTCCACCAGCAGTGACAATACCTGATGTGAGATGTCTTTCTGTATGCTGCAAGGATGCTTTATTGCCATTGGTTAATAAAGGGATTGCTTTGACCTATGGCAAGGCAGCTTGAAGGCAGGTGGGAAATCCAAGCAGAGATAAGGAGAAAAAGGGCAGATTAAAGAGCAATAAAACAGATTCAGATGGGAAAACTTCTAAATGAGTTACAATGTGTGTAAAAAAAAAAATATAGGCTTGGGAGAGAAAAGAAAAGGGTAGGGGAAGTTCTTAAAAAAGAAATAGAGTAATAAAAATATAATAAGCCATGTAAAGATGGAAAATACACAGAGTCTGAATTATGTACATTATTGTGTTTTCTTTTAATTTTTTAACTGTTAATGAGCTAACTGCAGAAAGACATTTGATTGTAAAGGCTGCTAAATTAAACCAATACATATATTTTAAAGGCATTTTGACTTTGAAATTGGGGTCTAGGGGCTGGAGAGATGGCTCAGTGGTTAAGAGCACCCTCTGCTCTTCCAGAGGACCCGGGTTCGATTCCCAGCACCCACATGGCAGCTGACAACTGTCTGTAGTTCCAGTTCCAGGCAAACACCAAGGCAAATAAATAAATAAATAAAGTTTAAAAAAAAAAAAAAAAAGATTGCCAGCATCTCCAGTCAGTAGAAAGCAGTATAGGAAGATATGCCCAAATTCCCAAAATACTGTTTATAAATGTTTGTTTTCATTATAAATGGCTAGTGGTCATAGTTAATCTCTTTCTAGGAAAAAAAGGGATATGATATAGAAATTATTTTTAAAAAGATAGATTATTGAATCTACCTTGATCCAAAAAATACTTTATACTGATATGGGTTTTAGTTTATTGATACAAACTTAAGGTTAATTTTGTTACACTGTATGTATATTTCTACTCTTGTTTAAGATATGTTTATGCAATTCTTTTTAAATTGTTATGTATATTTGGAGAATATCCTCCTGAGCAAAGTATCACAAACTCAGAGAGATAAGCAGGGGATATACTCACTCACTAGTGGTCTCTAAACAAACAAACAGGAAAAAAAGCCAAACATGCCAGAACAAGCTGAGATGGTCCTTCAGGTTCCTGCTTCACAGAGAAAACAGTCAGACATTCTACAGAGGAGAAGCAACTGACAAACCTTGCCAAAATGGGTGGAAGTCCTTTAAATTTCCTGTTTTACTAAAAAGTTTGCCAGAAACTCTAGGCCTGTAGGCTGAAGATGGGTGCCCAACATTACAAAGGAACTTTGGGTAACAGACTAGGCAGCCAGATGTCTCTGTCATTCCTAGAATTTGGAGGTTGCTTGCAATGCACTTCCTGTTATTCAGGTAATAGTATATCCTTCAGTGGTCTTTGATGGAGTTGAAGACTAGTTATCACGATAGTTTTCCTTAGTTATAATAAAAGGTGAACTAGATATGAAACTTTAGGCTCACAAATATAGAATAGATGATAGAATATTTTTTAATTTTGCTAAATACAAACACACTAGATATTGTAACTAATTCTTGTTTAATAATTGCTTTATTATATGTAATTTTACTGTGTTAAAATTGAAATCTTTCCTTTTTGTTAGACAGAAAAGGGAAAGTGACGTAGGATATCTTTTTGTATGTTGTGAGTATGCTTTATTGCCATTGGTTAATAAAGGAACTGTTTTGGCTTATAGCAAGGCAGCTTGGAGGCAGATGGGAAATTCAAACAGAGATAAAAGAGAGAGGGGTGGAGTCAGAGAAGTTACAGGCTGCCACCTAAGGAAGCAAGATATAATAGAACACAGGTAAAGCCACGGAGCCTTGGCAATATACAGATTAATAAAAATGAGTTGAGTTAAGTTGTAAAAGCCTTAGTGCTAGGCCAAATAGTTTATAATTAATATAGGTCTTTGTATAATTATTTGGGACTAAGCAGCTGCAGGACTGCAGGTCTGGACCTCTGGGCTAGGCTGAATCAGGAAACTTCAGGCTACAAGTGCCCAGAGGAGTCATCACGGAAAGAGGACTCACCACAAGTGAGCATGAAGGGACTGGTGAGCCCAGCTTCTCCTCCAAACTGGGGGCACAGGCTTCGAGGCAAGCTTGAGACCAGACTTTTTCCTGGATCTGCAACAAATTCATTCCAGAACCTAAGGAAGGAAACAGAATGAAAACATCTGGAGGAGTGGGGCCTGGTGGAGACAGTGAGACTGGCAGAGAAAGCTAATTCTCTAGTGTAAATATATGGCTTGGTCTCTTTGTTTTTGGTTTGTTTGTTTTAAGATTTATTTACTTGTATTTTATGTATATGAATATTTACCTTCATGTATGTCTGTAAACACACATTCACAGAGTGCCAATGGAAGCCAGAAAAGAATGTCATGTTCTTAAAACTGGAGTTACAGTTGGTTGTAAGCTGCCATGTAGATACTGGAAACGGAGCTCATGTACTCTACAGGAGCCACCTCTCCAGTCCTGTGGCTGAAACTATTTCATCAAATATGGAAGGCAGCACACTTTGAACCTCTCAAACCCAAGAACCAGAAGGCAGCAGGCCCATGTAAGTATACCATAATATCGCTACCTCCTCCAAATGCTCTCCACAGACTGTCATCACATGGGAAGCCTGAAGATCTGCTGTTCTGATGCCTGCCAGGAGCAGGGCCTGACCAACATGCTAGCCAGAAGCTGTTCCCCCATGTCTATGGGTTTCCCAGCATCCAGCGAGAGCCCTGACAGAGGGCAGCCCTCAGAGATTTCCCCAATCTCATGGCCCTTTGCAAGAATAGACATGTAAGGTGGGGTCCTTATGATGGTGTTTCTATACTTTTAAAGACTTATTTATTTAATTGCACTGGTGTTTTGCCTGTATAAACTTTGTGTGAAGGTGTTAGATCCCCTGAAACTAGAATTCCAGACAGTTGTGAGCTGTCATGTGGGTGCTGGGAATCACAATGGGTCCTCCAGAAGAACAGTCAGTGCTCTTAACCACTGAGCCATCTCTCCAGCCCACTCTCTGTAAGTTAATTATTTTATAAGCAGCTGTGGTACTGTGAGTAGGAAAAATTTGTTCAGACCACAGGCAGGCCCAGGCAGGACAGAAAAACTTTTGACTACACAACTGAACTATATCACCAGCCCCTAAACTTCCATTCTTTATATATTACCTGTCTCAGATATTTTTATTATCCCAACAGAAAATAAACTAAAGTCCTCTTTCACTCATCTGAGTTCTTTATTTAAAAAAAAAAAAACTTTATTTATTATTTATTTATTTGCCTTGGTGTTTGCCTGGAACTGGAACTACAGACAGTTGTTAGCTGCCATGTGGGTGCTGGGAATTGAACCCGGGTCCTCTGGAAGAGCAGACGGTGCTCTTAACTGCTGAGCCATCTCTCCAGCCCCCTCATCTGAGTTCTTTTAGCAATGTCCTCCCAGCTCCTCCATGCTGGCATCACTTCTATTTTGTGGCTCACGATTCTGAGCAGGGCCCATACATTTTTAATCAAAGACCTTCAGGAGGCAGAGGCAGGAGAATTTCTATGAGATTGAAGCCAGCCTGGGTACATATTGAGTTTAAGCTAGTCTGAGGCAGGCATACAGCAAAATCCTATTTCATGAAAACTAAAACCAGAGGCTGGAGAGATGGCTCAGTGATTTAGAGCTTGTACTATTCTTGTAGAGGACCTAACTCTGTTTTCCAGGACCCACATCCGGTGCCTTACAGCGCCCTTTAGCTCCAGCTCTCCAGAGGGGTCCTATGCCTCTAGCCTCCATGAGAACCCGCACACAGGTGCACGCACATGCATGCGTGCACGCACACACACACACACAGGCATAATTAAAGTAAATCTATTTTTAAAAATCTAAAATCAAAACAAAACAAAAGCCCACACTGAGTATAGTAGCACACACCTGTTATCCCAGAAAATAGAAGACAGAGGCAAAAAGGTCAGGTGTTCAAGGTAATCCACAGCTTCACTGTAAGCTTAAAGCCAGCCTGAGCTACTCAAGAGACCATAATCCACAGAATAAAATCAGACTAAAATAAATAAACACAATTCAATTTCCAAATATGAATAAAACAATAAGAAGCTTATGGGAGTCAGATTCCAAGATGGTCTCTGATGACCCTTGCCTCAGGTACCCACCCACACCTTGTGAGGTAACTCCAACCCTGTCCCTGTGATGAGATGAAACTGAAGGGATGATTGTCACTTCTAAAATCAGCAAGAAACAACTGCAGCTTCTCCCTGCCCCCTGCAGTCCCTTCTCATTGCCCCCCATCATCAACAACCTTACAGAGGGACCTAGGAAGCTTCTGTCAAAGGTCATGTACAAGATTCTGCAGCAGATTCCAGCTCCAATGTCCTTTCAGATGCCTGCAGCCCAGCTGTCTACTTTGTGAGTGATCTTGAGCCAGGACCACCCAGTCCAGCTACTACTACATTCCAGACTAAAGGATCCTCAGGGACTGAGAACATTTGCCATCTTCAGTGATGGGGACATTTGTTACACAACAGAAGATAACTAATAGTCCTTCTCCCATCTTGGGAAATGATGAGATAGCTGCCTGACTGGCACCCACCTAGGCTAAATAAGACACTGCAATCCCCATGGCTATTCTGCATGCGAGCAAGCATATCCACACGCTCTGAAGTCTTACCGTCACTGTAGTCGATGGGCGAGTACCCACCCAGGAACAGCGAAGCAGCAAAGCTACTGACCAAGGAAATCCTCTGGAAAAAAAGGAAGCAAAGTGAGAGAGGACTCACTTTCACACACCCTAAGCTACAAAACAGCTTTGTGAATGTGTGTGCATGCAAACACAGAGAGGTGGGGGGTGGGGAGAAGCTGAAATTTCAGCAGGTACTGATAGAGATGGAGTATCCATTCAGAAGCAACCAGAGTTCTGAATAGTACTGGTTTAGGCCACAAATCCATCATGGTTGGCAAGGAAAGACAAGGCTCTGTGAACATGCTGTACTGAGGGAGGCTGGTTTTCCATCTGGAATCCGTTCATGAACCTTCAGTTCCTCACTCCACATCTATGCCTTTGGCATTTGGTCATAGGGAAGTGGATGTGTGGCCACAGAGCACAGACTGAGCCAAGACTAGCATGGCTGCCACAAGTTTAAAGACAAACTGAACACCCGCCCCCCCCAAGAAGTTACAACACCCTGCTATGCCCCCAAAAGAATCATTCATGGACGGTAAACACCAGCCTGAGAATCTTTAATGCCACCTTCACACCAAGGGTCACACTGAGTCTTCTAGACTCAGAAGAAAGCAACCACCTTTAATTCCATTGGGGCATACTTCTGGATACCATCCATATAATTTAGGAGAAGTTTTCATTCCTCAATGTTTAATGCTGCAGAATAACCTGAAACCTAGAATCAGTAAATAAATTACAGCCAGGGATAGCAGTATAGCCCTGTAGTCTTAGCACTTGGGGCAGAGGCAGGGGCTTGAAGCTGCCCCGGTCTACATAGTGGGTTCAAAGCTAGATCCATTTACACAGCAAAACCCTGTCTCAGAAACCATAGCCAAAACAAAACACAAAAGACTGCATGTGGTAGGTGGGGCACACCTGTAGTTCCAGCATTTGGAAGGTGGAGAAAGGAGAATCAGGAGTTCAAGATCATCCTCAGCTTTATAGAACTTGAGAACCTGGGCTACATGAGACCAAGTCTCAAATAAAAGTAAATAAGTAAAAAAAAAAAAAAAGTTTGGGGCTGGAGAGATGGCTCAGAGGTTAAGAGCACTGGTTACTCTTCCAGAGGTCCTGAGTTTAATCGCCAGCACCCACATGGTGCTGTAAGGCACCCAAAGGCATAGATGTAATGAACCCTAGCACCCTCTTACAGCCTGCAGTGATACGTGCAAACAGAATACTGTATGCATAATAAATAAATCTTTTTTTTTTAAAAAAAGAACATCCTAAGCAATTTTGTCATTGTGCAAATTGTGCAAACACCATGTAGTCAGAATGTTTATACTAATCTAGACAGGCTAGCCTAGAGCACACCGAGGCTGTATGGTACAGCCTATGGCTCCTGGGCTACGGTAGACAACTGTGGTACAGTGCGTTCTGTGTATCTAAAATTAGAAAAGATACAGATTTTCTTGCCTTTATTTTTAATTTGTTTTGCTGTATTTATTTATCATGTGAGAGACATACACATACACCATGGCCCATGTATGGAGGTCAGAGGGCAACTTTCAGGGGTTGGTTTTCTCCTTCTTACTGTGGGTCATGGAGATCAAACTCAGGTGGTCAGGCTTGCAGGCAATCAACTGAACCCCTTGAGGCATCTCAACAGCCTCCTCTGAATCATTTAACTCCAACTCATCAAAGGTATTAGCCAATACATGTAAGATGTGTTTATATTGAACTGAGTTTGATAAAAAGGATTTAACTGTGACTTTCATGGAATGGGAAGGCACGCACCTCGGAGTGTGAGTAGGCCTCGGGGTTTTGCTGGAAAAGCTTTGCTATCTGGTTGCCGGTAAAGCGCTGGGAGAAAAAAGAACAGATTCTTAGAAATTCAGATCCTACACAGAATAATCTTAAAGTGAGGTTATCATAAGCATAAGCTGGATATGGCATAGAATACCAATAGTCTCAAATCTTTGAAAAAACTCCAAATCTAGAATCGATTGTGACCAGCTGAACATGGGAGATGGTTTTGGGCTTTGAGTCCTGAAAATGTTCTTGGTGATGAGCTCTTAGGCAATCAGTAATCCCTCTGCACCCATGGACAGGTGGTAACCTCGGTCAGCTTCCTAGGAGGACATCTCATGAGTCAATCAGCTAGGTGACTAGCCCTTATTATAACTGTCCTTAAAATGTATTTATTTATATAATGTGTATATAATTTATTCCATGTATGCGAAGGAACCTACAGAGATCAGAAGAGGGCATCAGATCGCCCTGGATCTGGAGCTACAGGTAGTTAGGAGCTGTCATGTAGGGGCTGGGAACCGAACTCAGGTCCTCTGCAAGAGCAGTCAGTGCTGTTAACCAGAGCCCCTCTCCCAGATCCATGAGACCAAAAACAGGCACTCAGGTATTCTCCTTGTGGAAACTGTATTCCTGGTGTTCTAACTAGGTTTAAAATGTTTTGCCTTTATTTTTACTTTATTTATAAGTGGGGTATATATGTCCTTTCCTCACATAAATAAAGTGTGTGTGCATGGGGGGGGTGTCACATTTTCTTGGGCTGGTCGAATCAGGCGGCTAGCAACCAAGAAGTATGGCTTGCAGTTTGGTTCCCATCACCCTTGGGGATGGCAGCTCAACGATCATCAGCAGCATCTAGCTTGTTTTGTGTTGTGCCTATTTCATTCTTTAATAAATCTTGCCTGATCAAAAATTCCCATGTCCAGCAGTGTGTGTGAGTGTGTGTGTGTGTGTGTGTGTGTGTGTGTGTGTGTGTGAATAACCATGTAGATGCCCAAGGAGGCCAGAAGTGGGTTCCAATACCCTGGAGCTGGGGCTAGTCACCTGATGTCCTAGGAACTGAACCTTTGCAAGTGCAATTTGAACTCTGACCTGCTGAGCAATCTCTAGACCTCCACCCCCTGCTTAAGCCATGGTCACATGACCCAAGATAGCCAGTCACAGCAAACTCTGGGATAGTGGCTAAAGCCCTTAAGGACTCTTGGATTAAGTTTACTGGACTCTGTAGAAGTCCAATTGCTATCAGTTACAGACCATGAGTCTGCGGCAGCACACCCCCTCCCACACACAGTAGCTCCAGTGAGGAATGCAGCCATATTCATACCCCAGCCCTGACCTGGGACTATATGCAAGGACATTGCCATTGCCTGCTAAATGAGACAAGACAGCCTGGCTCAGAACCCAGGGCCAACATATTCCAATCTGGCCACAGGGACTGACACTAGATGACCCCTGCCTCAAGGGGCTGAGTGCCTACTACATCCTCCCAGAACCTCATTCCCCTTCCTGGCATGGCTGTTACCTACCTCATAGGCCCTAGACCCTGTGAGGCAGCTGAGAGCCCGGGCCCCACCCACAGCAGCCTCCAGCTGTCGACACTGGGCTGTGGTACTAGAGTCCATCCATATGGGACACTTGCTGATAGAGAAGCAGGCCTGCAAAGAACAGCAGAGGTTGGGGCTTCCCTTCTACCACTGACCTCCAGGCAACCCTGGAGCTGGTAGTCACACTGCCCATCATATCAGGAAGACCTTGTGGACAAACCCTCTACAGAACCAATGAGGTCTCTCCAGAGAGCCTGAAGCTGAATGATCTCTGTTAAAGACACCTGGGCAAGTCAGGCTCCAGGAAACAGGCATCGGACAACAGTGCATCAAAGTGCACTTTTAGCTGGAGCTTTGCAAACAGGAGGAAAAGAGAAATTGAAGACCCCACCTCCCAGAATCACCAAGGGACCCACAGCTGTTCTGCGAAAGAAATAAGTCACTAATGAGGAGTCATCTGCACCTCTGGGTAACCCCAAGGAGACTTCAGCCTGAAGACTGGGCAGACCATGTTCCACCTCACACCCATGACGATGCAGAGAAGCCAAGAAGCCTCAGATTTCAGGGTTCACTGGATATAGGAGTTCCTTTGCAGGCTTTGCAAAAGTTTATTAGACTCATAAGCATCTTCACCTGCAGCTGCTGGTGTAATGGGAGAGCTGGTGACAGGTTTGAGAGTGCCAGGCTGGCTCCAGTCTTCCAGTAAACGCTGCCATGTTGCTGTTGAGGAGAATGTGAGCACATGTTCATGTACCATGCCTGGAGTCACAACCTCCTACAGATTTAGAGCCAGATCTCAAGCCAAAAAACAAAACCCATCTCCAAGACTGTCTCTACCACCTCTCTGTCACATGGCTCAGTGCCCTTATGATGCGTAGTTTTCACTTTTATAAAAGGAGAAGAAACTCCTTCCTATCACCTCAAGACTTGTAGGAAGTGTTCTAGACTCATTGGTCTGTATTTTGGTATTTTTTTTGTCAAATTGTACTAATCTTTCAGATGTCACCTACAGTAGTATCTGAAGTTGTCTCATCCCATTTATTCACTTAACAAACATACTGAACAGCCAGACATGAGTTAATAGGTTATTCCTGACCCCGATTTTGAGGACAATGAAACTGAGTGAGGGAAAGACACAAGTTGCAATTACAAGCTCTGCAGAGGACCAGGAGACGGCTCAATTGTTAAAGTGCTTTCTCACGGGCATGAGGACCTGAGTTCGGTCCCCATTTAAAAAAATAGCCCGGGGAATGGAGAGACGGCTCCGTGATTAAGAGCACTGGCTACTCTTCTAGAGGGCCTAGGTTCAATTCCTGACACATACATGGTGGCTCCCAATCATCTATAACTACAGTTCAAGAGAATCTAATATCCTCTGTTGGCCTCTGCAGGCACTAGGCATGTATGTGATGCATAGACATTCCAGTAAACAAAACACTCATACGTAGAAAATAAATAACAAATAAATAAACTTTAAAAAAAATCTAAAGGGCTGGAAAGATGGTTCAGTGGCTGCTCTTCCAGAAGAACTGGATGCAATTCCCAGCAGCCACACAGCAGCTCACAGCTGTCTGTAACTCCAAGATCCGACACCCTCACATAGACATACATTTAGGCGAAACATCAATGCACATAAAATAAAAATAAATAAATTTAAAAAGAAACAAAAACAAAAATCTGAGCATGCTACCATCCAGCTGATTGTGTGCTTACAATCCAGCACTGGGGAGGTGGGGACAGGTAGATTCCTGGGGTTCACTGGCCAGTCAGCCTAGCCTACTTGTTGAGGTCTAGAACAATGAGAGCCCCTTTCTCAAAAAAAAAAAATAAATAAAAAAAAATAAGAATGACACCCAAGGTTGTCCTCTGACACCCATATGTGCAGACATGGACCTATGTGCCCTCACACACACAAACCTGTGGAACTGCCCTGAGGAGAACACAGAGAAACCATCCGGTGGTGTGCGGAGAGGGAGCATGGACAGCAGTGGTGGGCGGGAGCTCCAGGCTAAGGGAAAAGGCTGAGGAGAGCTGGGTGCCTGCTGCCAACTCTGATGACCAGAGTCTGGTCCCTAGTTTAATCTCTAATGTCCACACGGTAGAAGAACAGAACCAACGCCCAGAAGCTGTCCTGAGACCTCCACACACTTGCCCTGGCATAATGTAACAAATCTCCACATATACTAAATATTTTTTTTTAATTTTAAATAAAAGAGTAGCTAAAATTTAAGAAAGTGTATTATGTTCCAGGCACTGTTTATGTATTTAACAGTCACAATGACCCTAGATCAGATAAGGGTGTGGAGGGCCCAGGAGTCTGCATAATATGACTTGGGTCAGGCAGAGCTGGGCATGCCCAGAGTGCCTCTTCTGGTTGGTAGTGCCATCACCAGTTCAGAATGTCCACTGGGACCAGAGAAGTCAAGGACTTCAGCACAGTGTCTGAATGCTCTTGCCAACAGGAATACTTTAACTCTCCACTGAAAATACACTCAGGGACCTGTACATAGCTCCCCTATCAACTGTCCTACTTTCCATTAGTTATTTACTGAGTGAACGATGGGCTTCATGCATGCCAGAAAAGTGCTCTACCACAGAATTATATCCCTAGCCTGTGGTGATTTGTTACATGTTTAATAAAACCTGAAATATCAGAAACAGCACACAGTTAAATCCTAGGCAGACAGCTCAGGAATTTCTTGATCCTTGAGTACAAGGCCAAACAACTGGGATTCAATGGTACACACCTTTAATCCCAGCCCAGGGAAAGCCTGGGAGTGGTGACCTACACCCTTAATCCCATAACTCCAGAGAGAGAATTTCCTCTGTTTCAGCTAGCTTCGAAATGGAGTACTTCGCACCTTTAATCCTAACCTGGATGGGATATGGCTGGTGAGAAGGGTATTTAATTAAGGCCTCTTAGGAACCCAGCAGAGCACAATCCACCAGGATTGAGACTGAGAAAGTTGGAAGATAGCTAATGAGAACTGACTGTGGTGGTACCTCTCTCTGATATTTCACCCTTTCCCTGATATTTGACTCTGAGTCTTCTTTTCATACAATCTGAATTTGTGCTATACTCACCCTCTGATTATTTTGAGGCAGGGTCTCATTAACTTGCCCAGACTAGCTTCAAATTCTTCCTGTAGCCCAGGTAGGTCTTGAACTTGCAATCCTCTTGCCTCAGCCTTGCAATTAGCTGGGATTACAGACCTGCACCACCAAGCTCACCTAAATGTCCTATTTATACAGTGCTTTATTGTAGAAGCATCGCAGATCCTTTTGAAAGGAGGCCAGTCATACAGCCCCTAAGGTGAATGATCTGGAGGTATTGTCACTACCAAAGAAACATGTACTCACATTTGAAGCTAGCCTGGTCTACAGAGCCAAGTTCCTGGACAGTCAGGACTATACAGAGAAAACCTATCTGGAAAAATCTAAGGAGAAAGAAAGGAAAAGGAGAGGAGAGGAGAGATGGGTACTCCAGGGGAAGCCATCAGCTCAGCATCCTCCCTCTGCTGAGATAGCCAAGTTCCCCAGCAGATGGGGCTGCTGTTGACAAACCTGGCCTGCCCCAGACAAGGCTAGAACTTGAGAGAAGTCAAAGCCGGAAGCCTTCATCTTCTCCAGGATCAGATCCAGTGCCTGAGAAGAAGAACAGAGTCCACCATGACTCAACAGAACCACTGAGTGCTCTAAGCCACAAATCTCAGCTTAGACAGGTCAGGGACTCTGTGGGTAGGAAGGAAGATCATCAATATAGGGTTTGTAGGTGTCAGGATAGTTACTTAGAAAAGCTGCCATTAGTCAAATAAAAGGGTCAACTTGCTAAACACATATTTTGTTTGTCTGTTTTAAACATTTATTTTTGCCAGATGTGGTGGCATATGCCTTTAAGTACAGCACAGTAAATGGATATCTGTGAGTTTGAGGCCAGCCCGATCTACAAAGTGATTCCAGGACAGCTTGGGCTACTACGTAGTGAAACTCTGTCTTGAAAATCCAATAAAACAAAACAAGAACAGCAAATCAGCATTTATTTGTATTTGTGTGTATGTGTATGTGTGTCCCAAGTGTGCAGATGCCTGAGGAAGCCAGAAGAGGTCATCAGATCCCCTGAAGCTGAAGTTAGGTGATTATGAACAATCTTGGATGCCAGGAGCTAAATTCAGGTCCTCAGGAAAAGCAGCAAGCGCTCTTAATGCCTGAACCATCTCTCCTGGTTTTGTGTTTTTGGGAGATGGTCTCATGTAGTCCAGGCTGGACCCCAACTAACTATATAGCCAAGTTGGGGGGGGGGGAAATCCCTGCAGGTATCAAGGAAAAGAATCAAACTGCTCAGAGATAAGAATGAAAACCTGAGCTGGGTGGTGGTGGCACACCCCTTAAATACCAGTGCCTGTGAGGTAGAGGCAAGTAAACCTCAAGTTCTAGGTTAGCCTGGTCCACACAGTGACAACCAGAGCCACAGACAAACCATGTCTGGAAAAACATGGAAAAAATAAATAAAGAAACAAAAATGATTTCCTCAATCTGGATCAAACTTTGGGGGAGTCTGATAACAGTTTATTCCCAATGCATTTAAGCACAGTATAATTTGGGGGAAAAAAGTTTCCTGATATAATACAATCCTTGGTGCATAAGAAAGCATAAGTACATTAAAACTCAACTCAGGGTACATGTCATTTCCTCCAAGAAGATGGATGGGTTCTAGAGATAGGCTACCTTTACTAGCTTAAGAGAGGTCATTGGGCTATTAGTCACTTCCTGTCTGGGTTGTCACCTGGCCCAACAGCTAACACCAGGCTATTAATCACCTCAATTCTCAGTTTTCTGGATGAAAAAACAAGTTTTACACGTTCCCCAGTGGAAAGACAGTGTGCTTAACATTCCTGGTTTCTCTAGAAATCAGTGAGCACAAGGACCGTCCTGCTATTCTCCCAACAGTTGAGGTGACCTTGAACTCCTGATCTTTCTGCCTTCACCTCTGAAGTACTGAGATTCCAGGAATGTACCACCATGCCTACTCTGCCTAAGCAAACATTAAATCAATGAAATCATAAACCATTAATCCTCAGGACTTCCGTCTCTACTTGCATCATCCAAGCACTAGAGAAGAACCAGATCAAACAGCTCAAATTTTTGTTTTTCTTTTACTTGTATTTCTATTTCACTGTCTGAATGACCCCAAGTACAACAGAGGACAAGCCAGGCAGATGTTGCCATCAGAGGGGGGTGTCAGGTCGAGACTCTCTGTCTACGGAAACATGAGGCTGAAGGAGTGAGCACCACCAGCAAGCAGTTCTGCTGCCAAGTGCCCATTTAACACGCTTGATTTGACTGGAATCTTTTCCCAGGAGCAGGCGGGATAGATGGCATTGTCTAGCACAGTGTGACATTACTGCCTGAAACCTCATGGCCAGATGCACTGGGATGCAGCTTTACTGGTAAAGTGCTTGCCCTACCATACTTAGAGCTGTGGGTTCCACCCCCAAACCACATAAAACCAAGTGTGATGGTACATGCTTATTATCTTAGTACTCAGGAGAAAGAGAGAGGGGGATCAGAAGTTCAAAGTCACCCTCAGCATTTGAGGTCAACCTGAAACACCTGTCTCAATATGGACATATTTCATGGAAGATGAAAGACAGATATTTGAATATTTCATGGCATGAATCTGAAACTCATCCCAGCTTGTGTAGTGATATATTGTATATTTAATAAAATCAGCCTGGAATATCAGAGAAGAGAGTCACCCGCAGTCAAACCATGAAGCTCAGAGAGTGGTGACCCACACCTTTAGCCCCATCACTGAGGAGACAGATATCTTTATGTATTTCTGTGAGGTCAAGGCCTAACAGCCAAGCAGTAGTAGCTCATTCCTTTAATCCTAACTGTAGACTTATAATACACAGTTGAAGTGAAACAGCTGGGTGGGGAAGATATATAAGGCAGGAGAAGGCAGAAATTCACACTCTGTAGAAGCGACCAGTCAGGCTGAGGACCCTGGAAGACAGCACTTACCCTGTCCAGCCTGAGAAGTTGGCTGGGTGAGAATTGACTGTGGTCTGTTTCCTCTCTCTGATATTCCACTTCTCCCCCCATATCTGGCTCCAGGTTTTCATTATATGATAACTAGAGCTCATGGAATAAGCTTGTATCTTATGAGGACAGCCTTTGTCTAACCCTGACATCCCTATTCCATGCCTAGATCACTCCTGGCCCTAACAATACTGCTTGTCAAACCTCAGACAGAAGGGCAAGGACTGGCAAAGTCCAGTCCCAGAGGCTGCCACAGCTCAGTGAGCGCCCTGGCTCCACAGGCAACCCTGGGTCTCCTCCCACCCACAGTGACACAGCCTGGGACCTGTGGGCTCCTGCTGCTGACCTCCCACCACCACCTTTGATCTGGCACAGTCCTTGGCGGAGCCTGTCAGCCCACTTGTCTGAGTCAAATTCATCCTTAACCGACTCTTCCAGTGTTTGACCCATGACTGGAAAGACAATACAGAACACATACTAGTTTATTTTTTAAGAAGAAATAATGCAGGAGATGAGGGAGTAAGGGAGGGAAGGAAGGCCTTTGGCAGACCCACACAGTGCTGCAGCCTTTGGCTTTCAAGTTGAAGGACTTTGGTGCCATCAGCACAGCAACCTAAGTCCTATCATACCCTAGGATGCATTGAACAGATCCTTGCCCAGGTCAGCAGATCTGGCCAGAGGCAGACCAGGGTGGGCGCTCCTAAGCTGGCAGGTCTGAGCCTAACTGGTTGATTATAAGACACTACTCTGAGTGACCATGCCATGGAGACAAACACTTGGACACCAGGGGCCTTGCCTGGACTGACATCAGGAAATGGGAATGCCTGGCTCTGTGTCCCTTTAGAGGTAGCGTGGACTGGGGATACAGCTCAGTTGGTGGGCGCTCTAGGACTGCACACTAGGCATGACATCACACACCTATAACCCCAACTCTTAAGGGGTAAAGACAGGAAGGTCAGAAGTTCAACACCATCCTTAGCCACATAGTAAGTTTGAGACTACCCCGGGCTTGACAATGCCCTTTTTAAATAAATAAATAAATAGATAGATAGATAGGTAGGTAGGTAGATAGATAGATAGGTAGATAGATCAATCAATCTTCAAAGGCAGGGCTTACCAACCTCTGTGGCTCTGATACTTAGAAGTCCTTTGTGAGTCCTCAAAGACAAATGTGGGCACCAGCTAAGGCTGGTCTGGCCCAGGAATCACTCAACTTAACAGGTTAAACAGTCCCAATGAATGCCCCTATAAGCTGCCACGTTGGGGCCACCAGTGACACAGGCTGGGTACAGGAGAAGGAAGGGAGCCTCCCTATGCTTACCTGGACCCACATCAGGACTGGAGAGGTGACCGTCAGCCTGTCCTTGTGTACATGGACACCGCCCTGAGTTCTGCAGGGAGAACAGGTATGTGGGATGGAGCTCCAGGGGAGGTGAGCTCCTGGAAGCTGTCCCAGGGTGGTAAGAGACTTCCACTGAAGGACAATATCCCTTGAGTGCCAAGCAGAAATTATTTACTGACCAAGGAAAGATGTGAAGAAAAGGAATGAAATCTTTTTCTTCATATGAAGTTTGACAGTTCATTTATTTTTAGTTTCCATTTTACCTATATGCATGTTTTGCCTACATGTATGTCTGTGTCCCACATGTGTGCCTGGTACCCTGGGAGGTCAGAACAAGCTATAAGGCCCTCTAGAATTGGAGTCATAGATGGTCGTAAACTACTGTGAGGGTACTGGGAACTGAACTCAGGACCTCTGGAAGAGCAGCCAATGCTCTCTAAACTGCTAAGACATCCCTCCAGCCCCGGGAAGAATTTTCTAGAAGATACCTGGAGAAAACTTCGCCTAGAAGGCAGAGTTGGGCCTTGCCACTGAAAACTGGGTGCTCCTTCCCCCGAGGTCTTTCATTGTAGCTCAGGCTGGCCTGAAGCTCATTCCTGGAACTCACACCCAGATGGGCAGTAACTTTATAGAGGAGATACTGAGGGTAGAGCCCCATGGTATACCAATGTTTAATACATACAAAGCCCTTTTATCAATCCCCAGGACAAAAAGAAAAATGAACAAAGTTTTTTTAAAGGAGCAGCCAAGTGTGGTGGTACACTCTTATAATCCCTGCACTCAGCAGGATGAAGCAGGAGGACTCTGAACTGGGGGCCAGAATAAGCTACAAAGTGAGCCTTTGTCTCAACCAACAACAACCCCAGATGGGGCTGTAACCTCAGCCTCTGGGATCTGATGCGGGAGAGTTTAAGGTTATCTTCAGTTACAGTGAGGCACATGTGATCCTGTTTCAAAAATGGGTAGAGGAGGCAGAGATGGCACACTCAGATGCTACGTTCCGTGCACATACATGTGTCAAGAGTACTCCAGGAAATAGACAGTCAACAATAGATGTCACCACTGGACTGTGGCCAGAAGCATGAGCTGATGTGAAATTTTGTTTTGTGTTTTGAGACATGGTTTCTGTGTAGCTCTGGCTGTCCTGGAACTCATTCTGTAGACCAGGCTGCCCTCGAACTCACAGAGATCTGCCTGCCCCTGCCTCCCAAGTGCTGGGATCAAAGGCAAGCACCACCCCTTCCTGGCTTTATGAACATTTTTCTTGATAACTTCGCCAGTCTGTGGCACCAGAAGATAGCCAAATACAACTATCAAATTTTAGCACCCAGCACAGTGCCTGGCAAAAGCAGATCTCAAATGTCTGAGTGAATGAATGAATTGAATTGGGACGGAATAGGGGAGAAATCCCTCTCTGTATGGAAAGGAAAGATTCTCAAGGGCTGGAGAGATAGCTCAGGGATTAAGACCTGGGATCGATTCCCAGCACCCTATGGTGGCTCACAACCATCTGTAACTCCAGTTACAGGGGATCTGATGTTATCTTCTGCCCTCTGTGGGCCCCATGAGTGTGGATGCACAGACATATATGCAAGCAAACACCCAAAAACAAATAATAAATAATAGAAGGTACTCAAGTTCTGCTTGGACCACCTCTCTAGCAGCTGGGTTAAGTCAGAACAGTATAGCTGATAAATGCAAATGGTTTAGGGAAGATCTCAAACCACCCACCCACCCATGCATACCAGGTACATACCCAAATTCAGGAAGGTCTCTGTCAAAATGCACACTGTCCTCATAGAAGACATTCAACTCTGCATCAACAGCAACAATTTTAACCTGGAAGACATTTATAAAAATGGTGTCCAGGGCTTTCTCAGTCTCTACTTAAGGCCCAAGGGGTTTCTAACTTCAGTCAGGTTCACACAGAGGGCAGCATTGTAACCACAGCAACAGAAGCTTCATGGACCATAGGATCAAAGATTTAGTTAAAGAAAAAAAAGGAGGGGGGAGGGGAGGACAAATAGTGGAGACAAGGACGCATGTCTCCCAGGGGCTGTCACCAGAGCCACTGCGGTCAAGCCATACACGACATCCTAATGAAACCATTTTAGGCTCAGGGAAGACGGGAAAACAGGTCTAATAAAGCAAGGAGACTCTGAGTCCTACGGGATGTTCCCCTCCGAGATCAAAAATTCCTGCCTCTCTTCACCCATCTGAGGACAGACAGAGGTTTCACAGCCACTGTGCTTATTCTCCAAGAATGCTCGTTGAAACCTCCCTGGGAGTCCCATGTCTACTTGGAAGCCAGTTTTTAATTCCACACAGCTATCTGATGAAAACACCAACCTCTGACCAGCAGACCTGGGATCACAGACCCTGGTGTGCTGCTGCCAGCCAAGAGAGGTCACGCGGGCAGCGGACAGGCAAAGTCCGTTTACACACTATGCCATTTTATTTTTTAAAATGCAAAGTTACTGCCATGGTGGCACCCTCCTTTAAACCAAGCAGCACTCAGGAGGCAAAGGCATGTGGCTCTCTGAGAGTTCAAGGCCAGCCTGGTTTACACAGTGAGTTCAGGCCAGTCAGAGCTACATGGTGAAGCCTTGTCCAAAATATAAAACAAACAAATAAAAATAAAGTAAAGGTGCTTGCTTGGCTGTGATCTGGAGCTAGGTTATGCATACGCAAACACCTCTGCCAGCCTGTGGGGTCTGTTGTTCTCGCTGGGTGTTCTGGGTCCCTGCCATTCGCTCTGACTCCGCGTGGATCCACACCTCGAGTCACTTTCCCCTGATGCACGTCCACGGGGTTCCGCGGGGAGGCACCCGCGGTTTCCGGGAGAATGCGTCTGGCTAGCAGGGCATCTCTCGGCTCCCACTCGGTGCGTGCACAGCGATCCGCACATACCTGCTGCGTGCTGAAGTCCCAGCCCAGGCAACAGCGGCGGCTAGCAGGCTCCGTCATGGCCCTGGGGGTTCCCGCTACCTGTCTGTGCACCCGCCCGTTCGTGTGTCCTGCGGCGGCGAGACTGTCGTTGCGCTCCGACACCCAGGACTCCAGGGCCCGCCTCTCGCCACGCCCCGCAGGACTCCGGACTGGAGTCACGAGACGGGTCTGCACTCTGGCGCCGTCTGCGGGAGGACGTTAGTGGGACTGCGTCTGGCTAGGGCACTTGATGGTCCCTAGCAGTGCAGGCCCCACCTTGCAGCACAGCGGCTTCCCTAATGCTTGGCTTTCCTTGGAGACACGTGGGACACAGGTGTGAACTCTGGGATGACTAACTTTTGCAGGGTCCTCAGGTGGATCTGGGTCAGGGACTCCTTTGGAATTGCCTCTTGGGTAGGGTAGTACCTGCCCACCTCATGGTAGTGACTCAAAGTCACAAGGAAACGGCTCTTGAGGTTGAAAGATTTGAGTTTTGACAGACCTTGGGGCCTAGCACAGCTGTTTGTTCCCAGATGTGCCTGCTACATCCCACCTCTGAATTTAAAATCAGTGTTCTTGGGTCTGTGGGATGATTCAGGGGAATGACAGCACTCACCATCAAGAACGAGAACCTTACAGGGTCCTTGTGGTAGAAAGATCACACACAAGTTATCCTCTGACCTTCTCCACATGCACAGCATGACACATGTACCAGCACACACACACATACACACACACACACAAATAAATAAATAAAATACAACATTTGAAAAAAAACCTCAGAGGTTGTGATGCCCCCCATGGATGAGACTTATTCATCCTTGCTGTTAGCTAATCTATTGATAGACTAATGTGTCAGGCATGACAAAGTCAGACAAGAACCCCAAAACCCAAACCAGATGTATCCACAGAGCTAAGGGCACCTTCTTTTCTCCTGGTGACATCTTTCTAGAAATCCCAAGGACATCCACCTGCCTACAGGAAGCACACTCTTACTGTGCTCGAGCAGCTTGAGCTCAGCCTGAACAAGAAGGCACGTAAGTGTCTGTCCTCCAGACAGTCATTGCTCACTGGGGACACAGACCCTCAGCAGGCACCACTCAGGATACCAGTGGTCAGACAGTAGGGCTACTCAGTGCAAGTATGTGACCCTGCTGAGCACACTCTGTCCTCACAGTGATGGTGGGAGGAAGGCTTGACAACCCCCATCCTGCCTTTGGTTTGTCTGGGCCTTGTATTGATTTGTCCTAACTTCATTTAGAAGGAAAAAGGGAGGGAGGGTTGGTTTCCCTTGGTCATGGTGGCATCTATCTGTAATCCCAGCACTTGGGAGAATCTCAAGTTCAGGACCATTTTGGGTTAATTATTAAAACCCATCTCAAGATGACATGAAAAGGGGGCTGAAGAAGCTAGTTGTGGTGATGGATATCTTTAACCCCAGAACTCAAGAGGCAGAGACAGGTGGATCTCTAAGTTAAAGGTCAGCATGGTCTAAAAACAGAGTTCCAGGATAGTCAGGGCTACGTAAGTAAGAGACTGTCTCAAAATAAAAGGTGGAGTGGGATGCTGTATGTGTTGGTGTATGCCTTTAATTCCAGCAGTAGGGAGGCTAGGCAGATGGATCTTTATGAGTTTGGGACCAGCCTGATCTACATAGCAAGTTCCAGGTCAACCAAGGCTACACTGAAAGACCTCCCCTCCCCTCAGAAACATGAAAGGAAAGAAAAAAGAAAGTAGGGGCTGAAGTAGACATTTTGCCTAACCTGTGACCTAGAGTCAGCCCTTTGAAACTACAAAAATCAAAATCTTAAACTTGGGGTATTAATTTACACTGTAACCCAGAACTAGGAAGAGCAAGACACGAGGAAGATGAGTTTGAGGCCAGCCTGGGATACATCGCAAGATCTGTCTCAAAAATAATAATTCTCTCCCATCTGTCTATCTGTCTGCCTGTCTGTCTATCTGTCTGTCTGTCTGTCTGCCTGCCTGCCTGTTTATCTATCTATCTGTCTGTCTGCCTGTCTATCTATCTGTCTGCCTGCCTGTCTGTCTGTCTGTCTGTCTGTCTGTCTGCCTGCCTGCCTGCCTGTTTATCTATCTGTCTGTCTGCCTGTCTATCTATCTGTCTATCTGTCTGTCTGTCTGTCTATCTATCTGTCTGCCTGCCTGTCTGTCTGTCTGTCTGTCTGTCTATCTGTCTATCTTCCTTCTGTTTTTTATTTCTTCTGACAGTCCTGCTATGTCTCAGGTTGGACTTCCTAAACTGTCTTGGCTCAGAAGTCCCTTCTCCCAGATTACCCTCAGATTGGCACTCAGATTGGCACCCCTCCTTCCAGAGCCTTCACAGTCGCTGAGATTACAGGCCTGTAATACCAAGTCTGGTGAGACATAATCTGTTTTACTTGATTTTACGACAAGATCTCATGTGTCCCAGGCTGGCCTTGTATTCCTGATCCTCATGCCTCACCTTCTCAAATGCTGTAACTGTAGGTCTATGCCACCATACTCACTTTGAACTTAGCTTCTGTTGTCACCCATGGGTCAGCAGATTACCTGAGGGTGAGCTCTACCTCAGTTGGAGTGACTCTGCTCCATGTGATTCTCGTCCTCACCCTGAGCTCAGTATGCTGGCCATGCACCTGTCTGAGAATACCAGAATGCTTGGGCAACCAAGTGTGAGAAGTGTGTCCTCTTGCTAGCCAAAAGTCAAGTGGTGGATGAGGCCAGGAAAAGGTATGGATGCCCAGTGAGATAAAGAAAGGGATCAAGATGGGGTCTGGAAAGATGACTCAGAAGTTCAGAGCATTGGCTACTCTTCCAGAGGTCCTGAGTTCAATCCCCAGTACCTACTTGGTGGCTCACAGACATCTGTAATGAGATTTGGTGCCCTTTTCTGGCATTCAGGCAAACATGAAGGCAGAACACTGTATACATAATAAATTAATAAATCTAAAATAAAAAATGGAGCTAACAGACTTGGGCATGGTGGTTCAGGCCTTTGCATTCTGGAGGCAGACAGATCTCTGTGAGCTTAAGGCTAACTTAGTCTACATTGAGAGTACCATTTCAATGATGAAATCCACCAGAGGCTACTGGAAAGGGGTTTCATACTCTTATTTGGAGACAAGGAAAAGAAGTCAGTCTGGATGATGAGGATGGTCTGGTATTTTGCTAGAATGCTTGAGGCCTATAGGGTGTCTGAGTAGAGAAGTTGGGCAGGCCAGGTTGGATGCTTGGCCTTCAGTTCAGGAAAGAGGTCTGGGTTGAGAACAAAGATCTGAGAGCTGTTGCTTCCCAGTGCCAGGGAGTTAGATGTAAAAGATCCCACAGTGGGGGGCTGGAGAGATGGCTCAGCGGTTGAGAGCGCCGGCTGTTCTTCCGGAGGACCCGGGTTCGATTCCCAGCACCCACATGGCAGCTCACAGCTGTCTGTGGTTCCAGTTCTAGGCAAACACCAACATAAATAAATAATAAATGGATAAAAGTTTAAAAAAAAAAAAAAAAAAAAGATCCCACAGTGGGACAATAGAGGTTGCTCAGAGAGAATTATATGAAGAACATCAGTGTATCTCGAATTCTAGCTGTTATTAAATGAAAACTCAGAGCCAGATATTGGGGAAAAGCTGGAATATCAGAGAGAGGAGACAGACCACAGTCAAATCTCACCCAGCCAACTTCTCAAGGTAAAAGCTGTCTTCCAGCTTCCTCAGCCTGGCTCCTCATTGCTTCTACAGAAAAGTTCTGTCTTCCACAATGGGAACTTCCTCTACAGGATTTGAGCCTAGGCCTGGCATTTGAAGATCCCTTGACACAGCTGGGGAAGTAGGCTTAAAGTTGCCAGCATTTCTGCATATGAGTGGCCACTTAGGAAGAAGAATTGAGGGTAGAATGTGGGTGGAGGAGCTACTTGGCTGGAGTCAGTCAGACTTCTGGAGTAAGCCTCATTGGACCCCCTCAGTGGATCTAGATATTCATTCATCCTGTTGCTTGGTCTCTGTTGAGAACGGTGTTATGGACATGTGATATGTCAGGAGTCTCTCTTTTGCTGTGTTGGGAGGAATTGGAAAGCTTGCCTCCTGACCTGGTTTCCTTCTTGATCACTGAGCACTAACTGTCCTGAACTGCTTAACCAGTTGGTTCCTTATGTTCCAAATAAAGGAAAATGAAGCAGAAAAAACAAACAAAACAAAACAAAAAAAGAAGTTCTGTCTTCCTAGGCCTTTCTTAGATAACTTCTTTGCCCAATTGTTTCACTTCCAGGTTCAACTCTGCCTCATATTCCAGAGTTAAGATTAAAGGTGTAAGCTACTACTATTTGGTAGGTAGGCAGGCCTTGAACTCACAGAAACACAGAAAGATCTGTCTCTGGAGTTATGCAATTAAAGGTTTAGGTCACCACTCCAGGTGTGATCAACCCTCACCCCCTGGATTAAAGGTATAAATTACCACTCTCTGACCCTCCTGGCTTGACTATGGGTGGATCTGTTCTCTGATATTCCAGAACTGGTTTTATTAAATATATAATATTTCACTACACATCAACACAGAGAAATCATGACAGGCATAAGGTAGGAGCCATTAGAAGAATTTTCCTGGAAGTGGGGCCTTTGGCAGTTACATGCCACCAGAGGACTGTTAGGTTGAACAGCAGAGAGGCAGATCTTAATAATTCAGCAAGAAAAAAATCAGTGAGACCCCAAGGATCTTACTATGTGTTATCATGTTGCTATGGCCTATGTCATTTGGCCTAAACAGCAAACACCTATCTCATAGTTTTCAGCCCGAGACATCTAAGGCCACAGTGATGACATCAGCTTCTGGTAAGGGCTCTTTTCCAGCTTTGCAAATGGTGGCTTCCTCTGTGTGAATGTCCCTAGAGAGAGGGGGAAACCCAACACTTACAGGAAACCCCTCATCTTGTTACCTCAGCTCAGGCGGAAATGAAATGCCTGGCTTCAACAAAGAGGAGAATCGCAGGACTAGCCAACGTAAGGCAGAATCAAATTTCAGATTTTTGTTTTTACATTTATTATTTAGTGTGCATGATGGTGTGTGTGTAGCAGTCAGAGGACAATGTGCAGAAATAGGTTCTTTTCTACCCTGTGGATTCCAGACTCTCACTCAGGTCATAAGATTTGCCAGTGAGGGCCCTTACCCGCTGAACCTTATTGATGACTCAAGATATTTTAATATAGGCTTTGAGCACAAAGGCTAAGGTGAGCTGGAGAGATGGCTCCATGGTTAAAAGCACATACCATTCTTGCAGAGGAGCTGAGTCTGAGCCCCAACATCCACATCTATCTAGTCTAGGCTACAGAGTGAGTTCAGAACCAGGCTGAGAAATTCAGTGATCTCTGTTTGAAAATTAAAATGTGTGTTAGTTAGGCAGGGCGGTGGTGGAGCATGGCTTTAATCCTAGCACTCAGGAGGCAGAGGGAGGCAGGTCTCTGAGTTTGAGCCAGCCTAGTCTACAAAGGGAGTTCCAGGACACCCAGGGCTACACTAAGAAACGAAAACAAAATGAGGGCTGGAGCTGTAGCTCAGCAATAGAGTACTTGCCTAGTGTTGTGAACTTCAACCCATAGTATTGTGAAAAAAAAAAATAAAAGATAAACCACCAGAAATTAGGGGCTGTATTAAATAAGTCAATAATTTATTTTATGTATCTGTAATTTTATAACATATTTATATGCAGAAGATTTCTTCTTAGGGTATATTAGAAATTAAATCTATCTTCAGTCTATTGTGACTCAGAAGAAATAAAAAGTAGTCTTTAAATCAGTGGGAGGCTGTTATGAGTAAAGATAATATTTTGACCAACCGTCCATATCAGGACAAGCATTGCATAAGTCCTGGTCCAAGTTGGAGGGCAGTGTTGGACCTGCCTTCTGTTAAATGAATAGCTTGTGCAGCTGACACTAAGATTTTTAAGAAGCTGAATGAGTGTTTCCAGCTGGAGAGATGCTCAATGGACTTTGATGTTGAAACAAACAGCTCTGAGGGGAAATGTGCTCATTCTCCCCAAACAGGGACGTGTCTGCTATATGCGCTTGTACTCTCTTTAAAAGCAAATT
Organism: Sigmodon hispidus; assembly: GCA_004025045.1. Classification (NCBI taxonomy): domain Eukaryota; kingdom Metazoa; phylum Chordata; class Mammalia; order Rodentia; family Cricetidae; genus Sigmodon; species Sigmodon hispidus. The sequence continues at coordinate 64,253 of PVIH01010089.1, forward strand.
GGGTTTAGGAAAATTAAATGTTAATCGTCTTTCTGATTTTATGGTGTTTATCCCCTGGGGTCTGCCTGCCTAGTTCCTTCACTCTGTGAGCATTCGAAGCTAAAATGTTTACACACATGAAAGAAAAGCCTGGAAAGACATAACCTTGTGTTATCCATGAAAATTACCTGTGAGAATGAGATTCAGAAACTGGTGGTCAGGGGTGACTTTTACATTGTCATTTTCTTTATATGGTGCATAATTTTTAATTTGTGGACTGAAATGATACAGAAAAGAAAACATCTGGAAAAAATGAAATAGCCCATTGTCATCTACTGGGCCACCCTCTCCACCCTACCCACTGCTTTTGGAGGGACATAATGTCTCATGCTTCAGACCATGCTGACCTAGAATTCTGTAGACCTCAAACTCACAGTGATCTTCCTGCTTCAGCCTCCTAAGTGTTAAGATTACAACCTGATTGATTGGAGCTTTTAAAAGAACCATTTTAAAAATGATTTAAAAGTTATGTGTATGTGCATCCATGAATGGGCACGTGAATGTAAATACAGATGCTCTGGGGTCCATAGCAGCTGCAGTTATAGGCAGGGTGAGCCACCAGCCCTCTGTAGAAGCCAGATGCACTTTGAACCACTGAGCCAGCTCTCCAGCCCTGACTAGAACTTTTAAATCATTCTCTCTTTTTTTTTTCCTTTTTTTTTTTATTAAGAATAAAGTCACATTTTCTATCCGTGTATATCCTTGTTCAAGGTCCCTTCCCCCTCCCGCCCCCTAAGTCATTCTCTTTATGAGACAGGATCTCTTATTTTTCTTTTTTACTTTTTATTGAAAATAGAATTTTTTCTCACATAATCTCCTGATTGGTGTTCCCTCCCTCTGTTCCTCCCAGCTCCTCTTCCCCTCCCTCCCACCTGGATTACCCACTTCCGTCTCTCGTTAGAAAACAAACAGGGCTCTAAGGAATAATAATAAAGCATAACATACTAAAATATAATAACACAAAAACTAATGCATCAAAATAGAACAAAACAAATGAACGTAAAGAAAGGAGCCTGATAAAGGTACAAGAAACAGATATGGACTCAGAGACCTGCTCATTGGCACAATCAGGGGTCCCATTAAAAACTCTAAACTGGGAGCTGTAATATGTCTAAAAAGAGCCTATAGGGTAATAAAGATATATATGTGTATATAAGTGTGTATATACATATATATACACACACACATAAAGCCTTGACATGTAATTATAAGACAAGGAATCTCAAAGATGCTATAAAGTACATTTCTGTTGGCCATCTACTGCTGGGCATGCAGCCTACCCTTAAGAGTAGTTTGTTGGGTCAGTCGGTGTTGGCCACGCCTTTAATCCTAGCATTTAGAAGGCAGAGATAGGTGAATTTCTGAGTTTGAGGCCATCCTGGTCTACAGAGAGAGTTCCAGGACAGTCTGGGCTACACAGTGAAGCCCTGTCTCACCCCCTCCCCCCAAAAAAAAGTAGTTTGCTTCCCCAGTGAAACTCCTTTAAAGAAAACTAAACTTTATTTGCAAGTGGCTATCAACTGAAGATGCCTTCTGGGTTAGGGATGGGGCCTGTATCCAATTCTCCTTTCAGTTCTAGGACCCCATCTGTCAGGCCTGTTCAGGCCCTGTGCATGCCACCTCAGTCTGTGAGTTCCTGTGTGTGTGTGTTGGTCACATGGTGTCCTCCATCCCCGGGTGTAGAGGCACAAGATTGTAATTCCAGAACTCGGGAGGAAAATGCTAGAGGACCTGGAGTCAGTGTCTGCTTTGGCCTATGTATATGCTATTTGGCCTGCGTTCCAGCTGACACATCCACAGCCCAACTCCCCACAGCAGCCAGAGGCACTGTGGAAGAAAAACACCTTGGATGTCCTATTTCAGATCCTAACAGACCCCTCAAGTCCTCAGGATAAAAAGTCTCTCCTCAGTCCAAGTCACTCTAAGTGAGAAGGGCAGTCAGTTTCCTTACTCCGTTCCCTCAGGCCTCCAGCTCCTTAGGGCAGGAAAGGCTGCCCGCCAGGTGTGCTGACCAGGTGCCTGGGACCAAATGCACCAGGTGGGGGCACTGCTGAGCTGTGTGCTGGCAATTGGGACAGTCCTGCTGAAGAGACTGCCCCATGGAGCAGTCAAACAGGAAGTCCCTGGACCTACTGGACCGGCATGAGGGAAAACAGGAGACAGATGCAGATGGAGCAGTCCATTTGGCTTCAACAGGCTGGGGTGACACTGCATCCCCACCTACTGTCCTCCAGACTTACCAGATCTTGCCATAGTAGGCAATCTGTAGAGTGAGAGATGGTGTTTGCTCTGGAGTCTGTTCCTGGGGTTTGCCAACCAAACCACTTAGGCAAATAACTTCCCTATCTCGCACCACCCCCGCAACAGGAGGAGGACAGTACCTGGTGGGAAATCAACCTTTCTCCCTTGAGGATGTTGAGGATGAAGCCTGTGTCTAGTATAGTAAGGGAAACCACTTTGGCAGATCCAGAAGGTCTGAGGGGTGGAACAGTAGGCTCCCAAGACAGCTAGGAGGGACTATGGAGCTCCGGGGGGAAGGTCACAGGTCAGTATGCAGCCCAGTTAGCCAGTGTGCCTGGCCTGGGCCACAGGTAAGGTGTTCAAAGACAGATATGCCAGAGAGCAGAAGCACTGGCAGAATATGTTAGCAGGACCCTGCAGCCTAAAGCTAGGGCAGCAGCTGAGGTCAAGGGGAGAAGCGTGACCATGGTGATGCATGAGGGTTGATCTGAGGACTGCTGAGATGCCTGAGATTGGAGAAACTGCCCCATGGTGCAGGGCCTAAGGAGCCAAGGGCCAACCTGGACCATCTAATGTGGGACCAACCCCTTCTTCCTGGCTGCTGGCCTCCTGAACACTCGGCAGGTGTCTTTCCAGAGAGCCACAGGAGGTGGATCCCCCAACATTCCATCATAGAGGGGAGAGAGGGCTGATTACATGGCATGCCTCTCTTGAGGATATGAAAGGGTTAGGCATTATTTAGGGAGAGAAGACATTTTCTCCAGTTGTGTGACCAACCAGAATCTGCCCAATGCTGCTATAAGGAAGCACTGATTAAACTCTGGTTCATAAAGCTGGACTTGAGTGATATCAACTTTGATCTGTTATTGACTCTTTATCTGGAGGAAGAGGTATTTGTTCACGTCTCTGTAGGAAGAGTTCACATAAGGATGAAGGTCAGGTGACTGACTGACCTGCCCACCTTGGAGCAGAGCACTGAGCTCCACTTGATCCTGACAGCAGGTGACCTCTGACCCACACCCCGGCAGAATCCCACCTGCACCTCTGGCTTTGGTGGCAATATCAACTCCCTGCCATCTGCTGTCCTTGGCTCCACTCAGAAACATCAGTCCCAGGGAACCCAGTTTACAATGCCACCCTGAAAGGAAGATTCAACCTCAAGTCAGGCTCAGTCCCAGGAGGTGCCTCTGCGGGCTGCGGCTCTCCACCAGCTGGGTGGACTTCAAGACCTGCCTTACGACCCAGCAGCACACTCGGGAGGTCTACCTGACTAACTTCAGTTGCTGCTGGAGCAACTGGACCATGTGGGTGGGTATGCTGTGCCTTCTCACCTGTCCATTGTTCCTTGGTGGGACTGGACAAGACACCTAGGAAGAAGCTTGGTCATGTCCGTGCAGACAAACTTCTCAATGAGGCATTCATTCCTGGAGTCTGCCAGTCCTCCTGTCCTGGTTGCATGGTCTGTGTTGCTGGCAAGAAAACAGGCGACATCTGTGTGTAGTGGGATGTAACACCTCTCTGACCTCTAAGATGGTAACAATTACAGGTCACAGTTACCTATGTTTTCCATGTAACTAATCATGTTGTTTAAGTCTTTCAGATATATAATAAAATATGTCAGACAAGAGTCTTCAAACACTTCATAGACCTAGAAAATATGGCATTTAAATGTTTTGTAATTCAGTATTCAGCTATGAGAGACACACGGTCGCTCCTGGCAGCACCGTTCCTTTCCTGAGATGATGTTGGACATCAAAGACATTCCACATAGAGTTTGTCTTCCTTGGCAGATAACGGCCTATTGGGCAAAGAACTGCTCTTGCCTCGGCTGCTGAGAGTGAGCATGCCGTCCAATCTAGATGAGCAAGACAAAAACAAAAAACCACTAAAACCACACGTCAGTATTCTAGACATTTAACATATGTCTTGTGTTTGTTGTTCTTATAGTTGTGGTTTTTTAATATTTACTTTATTTTCTGTGAATTGGTGTTTTGCCTGCATGTATAACTGTGTAAGGGTGTCAGATCTTGGAATTACAGACAGTTGTTAGCTGCCATGTGGATGCTGGGAATCGAACTCAGGTCCTCTGGAAGAACAGTCAGTGCTCTTAACCTCTGAGCCATCTCTCCAGCCCCTTATAGTTGTAGTTTTGTTTATATCACTTGGGATATACCCAGGAGTTCTCTAGTCTTTTACAGGTGTTCTTCACTGACAGGTGGAAGCTGCCACAGGCTTCTGGGGCACTGCCCACAGGGTCTGGGCGCTGGCTGGGGCAGGAGCTGACTAACCTCACCTATCTCTGCTACCTATTTCCAGGAGCAGCAGGCTGTCCTGAGTTCAGGCAGAGGAGGGATGCTGACCCCAGCTGTGGGGTAGAGGATCTTAGGATGAGATGCCTTCTTCTTATACACAGTGCCTTAGCAGCTCTAAGGCATCTAGTCCCAGCCCCAGCCCTGGCTAAAGAATTCAACATGGCCAAGACTGGAGAGCAGGACAGTGGTTGAGGGCTGATGGGCCGTGGGATGAGGGAGCCTCTTCTGGGGCAATGGTGTCAACTGAGGTCCTGCAATGACAGGTCTCCAAAGTTTGCACACAGCTCGATCACTAGGGGACCATGGCTCTTATCAGTATGCAGATCACACTGATGATCCCTGAAGGAAATGACAGCCACCAACATGAGACAACATGCATTTATTACATCCATTCCACCTTAAGAGAGACAGCGTCCCTCAAAGGTACACAATGACTTTGCAACCTTGATGTCTCATGTTTACTTAGCACAGCTTGGGGTACTTGATGGGGCAGTCCCACCTCTTTGTGCCACCAGTGATCGCATTTTGTAAACTAAAGTGCTGTGATACACCCTTCCAGTGCTGAGTGTCCCATACAGGTGGCTTCCTAGAGTCCGTCTCTGGCCACCATTGTAGGAATCTGGGCAGTGCCTACAGCCAGGTCTTCAGTTCCCAGGGTATTCAAAGACAGCAGCGGCTCCCATCCCCGTGCCGATGCACATGGACACCACTCCATAAGCCCTGGAGAGAAGAACCTGTGTTGGCTTGGCAGAGCCTAACCCCAACCCATGCCCTCACCAGACAGAGCTGCAGCAACAAGGGCTCATGGACAGATGAGCGGAACAGATCTGTGGGAACTGAGCCTTAGACAGACACACACCCAGGTGGCAAGACACCTTCCATAGGTCATGCTGCCTTGTAAGCAAGCCATCAGGAGACGGGTCTCACCCCTCCATTCCCAGTGCAGAATACCTGTGTGTGCTCACCTCCCCAAGCCCCAGCTATCAGACACGCCAGCTCAAACATTTCCCACATACCCACAAGGAGCAGCCTACATACCGTTTCCCACGACGCTTCAGTTCGTTGAGCAGCGTGACCACCTGCCTTGCCCCGGTGCAGCCCAAGGGGTGGCCCAGGGCTATTGCACCCCCCAGGGGGTTCACCTTCTCTGCAGGAATTCCCAGCTTCTCCACACAGTAGAGGGCCTGGGAGGAGCCAGAGCAGCAGCTGAAGTCTCCATCTTCTCTGAACCACTGATGGATCCCACCATGACACCCGGGCTCACCTGACTTGCAAAGGCCTCATTGATCTCAAAGATGTCTATGTCATTCACAGTCAGCCCTGCAGGCAAGATACAGACCAGAGCTGACAGTCATGGGCAGGACTCTGCATTTCCTCTGGGCTCCACCCCACATACAGCTCTATCGGTCTACTGTGTGTGGCGGGGTGTGGGTTCCAATGGCATGTCAGGGAGGCCTTGGATATGGGGTGCAAGCCTGACCCACCTCCATCCCAGAGCACCCACAGGGTCAAACCCAGCACCCTAGTCTCAGATACAGGTAATGAGGGCTCCAGGTACGGGATGAGCAGGAGCCACCTCACCTGCTTTCTGTAAGGCTGCAGGGATAGCATAGGCAGGACCGATGCCCATGATGTCAGGAGGGACGCCCACCACTGCATAGGACCTCAGGACCCCAAGGATGGGAAGGCCCAGTTCTTCAGCCTTGGACCTCCGGGCCAGCAGGACGGCAGCTGCTCCATCACTCACCTGACTGGAGTTTCCTAGGGGAGGAAGGGTGGGGAGACATCAGGCTGAGCTGAGGAGAGCCAGCCCTCCACCATCACCTTGACAAGAGACCTGGTCAGCTCCACCTCCGTCAGCCCTATCCCTGGCCCAAGCTTACCAGCTGTGGTAGAGCCTCCTTCCTTGAAGGCAGGCTTCAGCTTGGCCAGGCCCTCCATGGTGGTACTGGGGCGGACACCCTCATCCTGGGACACAGTGATGGGTTTCTTGTTGCCCTTGTCATCAATGACCGCGGTTGTCACAGGCACAATCTCAGCTCGGAAACAGCCCTTGCTCTGGGCTCTCGCTGCCCTGCCATCATCATGGATGGTGAGACACAGGCATGTGTGGACTCCCCGCCTGCCTGTTTCTTACTTTGGATGACTCACGAGAACATATACTTCAGGGTTTGAAATCTGGGAATATACTTGGCCCTTGGGGAGTTCTGATTAGAAAGAATTCCTCAGGACCCTCACCTACTTTTTAGTAGGGACAACACGCTTAAGGCTATCCAGCGCCTCTTCTTCATCTTCCCCACAGCTCTAGATAAAGTTTAATTCCCACCTCAAAGGGGAGGGAAGAGTTAAAATGAGACTTACAATTTGTGTGCGTGCATGCACACATATATATAACTTAGAATGCATGCAGAGGTAGGAGGTCAACTCCAGGGCGTCAGTTTTCTCTTTTCACCTTGTTAGAGGCAGTGTCTCATCTTGGTTATGATGAGTTCAAATAACTGGACCACAAACTTCTAGCTGCTTCTCCCATCCCACTAAGACCCTTGCTTCAGGAGGCCACCTGCCCAGCACCATGTATTTCTTTGCTGTTTCTTCTTTATACAGCTGGGCTGGTCAACCTAGCCTTCCCAGGGAGCTAAGGCTTTGTATTTCTCTGATGGCAGCTTAACCTTGCCTAACATCACCTCTCCACACTCAGTCCTAGTCTGTAATTTAGAAAGGCAATGCCATAGGGCAACTCACCATGATGCTGGCCACTGCAAGCCCCTAGCTAGAGATATGAGGTTTTTCCCTTGGCAAAGCTCTACCTAAAACTACTAGGTTAGCCTCATGATCCATTATCCAGCCCTACCAATAGCCCATTCCAGCTCCACTCACTTCTGCTGGGAGGCCAGAGCGAAGGCATCCTGCTTCTGCCGTGAAATGCCAAACCGCTCAGCCACATTCTCCGAGGTTATCCTAGACACAAACAGCGAAGCAGGAGGCTGTGGGTCTGCGCCTGAGGGCCAGGGCCACACTGAAGACCTATGCTTGCACCTCTGGGCATCAAGGTCAGAGTCAAGAGTTTGCAGTCCATGCTCCAGGGACTCCTGGATCATCATGCATGCTGAGCACCCATGTCAACAGATGCTCAAAAAGTCAAACTTCAAAGATATCCTCTTAAAGGGTAGAGCAGCTGGAAGGTGGGGCCTATAAAAGGAACTGTCCCCTGAGGCAGTTACCTCCGCCCGTAAGACAAGAGCAGGAGGATGCTGGCGTAGTATTTAGCCTCAGTTTCTTCTACAGCTTCCAGGCTACTCTTGGAGACACAGAATGTGAACACAGCCAGGTCAGTCTGGAGTTGTCACATGACCAGCCTCCCCAGAATCCTTTGCCCCCGGATACACAGGGGAGAGCTCAGAGACATGGCCGCAGACTAAAGCACTAAAGAGACTGAACAGATTCCCCACACTGCATCTCACAGACCCAAGTTCCTCCTCTGCATGTAAAGGAATCCAAGCTTCCCATGTTCTCAACTCTTGAGGCCTCCAAGAGGACTGTTGAAGACTTCTTTGAAGACTGTTATGACTGCCTTCCCTGAGACACAGCAGCACCTCAGACAGGGTAATGCAGGATGATTTGGAAACTTGTGGTATCAGAAAGGACTGTGTATGTGTGGAGGAGGGGGGCCAGGTCTCAGGAAAGGGAAGCCAAGGGCAGCGTCAAACCCATACCCAGTTCCTAGGGAGCATATGAACACCTAGAGGGTGAAGAGAAAGCTAAGAAGTACTGCCAGCCACAGAGGAGAATACTCCCTGATGTCTGGTCAAGGACACAGAACACTGACTGGACACATAGATACACACACCCAGCTTCCTGTGGACACTCACCCCATAGGAATCAGGCAGTCTCTGGCCTTCTCATTCTCCAGCAGTCGAGAAGAAATATTCCCAGGGTTCCCTCTCTCAGACAGCGACATGGACTCCACCCTAAGGAGAAAGAGTGATATCAGTCTTAGGAAGCACCAGGGATGGTCATCTGAATGGCAATTTCTGAGCAATTCCAGGCAGCCCACAGGGAGTGTGGTAACTGTTTAGGAAGCCTGAGAAAGGCAGATGACCCATGAGGCAGGTGGGGGTTATAGGACAGCTGAGCCCCCTCTCCCAAAAGCCTAGTCACTCTATCAGATATACTCCCAGGACCAACACCCCACTGCCCAGTGCTGGGGCAGGAAATTGGCAGTCTCTCTGGGCAGCCTTCTGGTACCCACCACCCAGCACAAAGCATATGCCCTGAGTTAGGCCAAGCTTTCCATAATTTCAAAGTCAAAAGGAGAAATTCCTTTCAAACAAGCACAAGGTTAATGTCAACAAAGGGAGACTGACTAGAGTAGACAGGGAAGATGGACAGGGAGTAGGTGTAGAGCACTTAGGAAGGGTGTGGGGGGTGTAAAGCTTCATGATGATAGCAGGTGACCTTAACTGAGTGTATTTTTCTTTCTCTAGCACTCACTCGAAAGTCTTTTTAAGCATAAGAGTCCTTCAAACCATGTCAGCACATAACACAAGCCCCACGGTGTTAGCTGATCCTCTGGCAACATTCATAGAGCTGAAGTAGGTGTCCCTTATAAAGGTGAGGACAGCAAGATCTGAGTGGTGGTGAGGAATCTGCCCATAGATGTCCAACCTGGACAACCCCTAGACAGTTTGGCCCCAGAGATAACCGTCAGCTAGGAGGCCCTGGGCAAGCTGCACTCTCAAAGGCTAGGGGATAGTCAGGATGTGATATGGGCATCCTCTGGGTCCACCTGCTTTGTCTCTAATCTAGGGTCTTCAAACCGATTGGGTCTAGAATCCCAAGGAACTCACTGAGCCCTCACCCTTTTCTTCAAGTCACCCCATCTGCTGCCCTCATTACGACAAACACGAAGAACAGCGAAAGGCAGGTTAGCTATGACTCTTGCCCACCACAGTCTCCATTTGTTGACTTTGGCTGTCGTCCTACTGACACACAGGTCAGGACAAATCAGTGCAGGGCAGCTAAGACCTCACCATAGGCCAGCAGTGCTTCCTGCACAGAAACAGTGCACTGAAGATAGGAAAGGCTGCTGGCCCAGGACCCTGCCAAGGACTCCCGCAGATGTCTTTCCAGCCTCAGGCGGCCCAAGTCTAGGCCCTAGAGCCTGCCCTCCCTTGGAGACACTTCCAAGTTCATTTCTACAGGTAGAAGTAAGACTAGTAGGTGTTGAAAGTGAACAGATAGCCAACAATCTGTCCCTCAGGTTGAACCCAGTTGCAACCTGAGTACCTTGTTAGTGACAAGTGAGTGAGCAGACAGGTAAAAGAGTCACACAATAAAAGCTTTATGTTGGCTTCTAACCTAGATCAACTTATCTCAGTCTTCTTACTAGCGGGGATGGACAGGCATGAGGCACTATGCTTTGCTCTATGTGTCCCTGGGTTTAGGGAACCAAATCTGACATTCCTCTCTCAATAGGAATCTAGAAGTGCCATTGAAGGCATTCTCAAGTGTAGTAGTTTCTTAGCATTCTTGTCCACATTTCTCACCCTGGAAGATTCCAAGGCTACCTTAGAGACCAACTCTCTCCACTGCTGGTGCTGAGACTAAACCATTCCTGAGCAGTTCAGAGCTTGGGCTACTCCTGGACACAGTTCTGGGAGCCCAGACTAGTCAGCTGCCATGGTGTGCAGGGAGAATCATGGCCCCTCAGAATTCAGGAGAAGAAAATTAGTTTGATTATTACATTGGTTAATAGAGTCCAGCAGGAAGGCAATCTTACCCACAGGCCATGCCAATGTCATAAGACCCATTTCTGATGCCACCTGCAACAAAAGTACTTCATAACCATCCTTGGCCAGAGTGGGCCTGCCCTGGAGCTACGAAGGCTGTTCCCTCCCTGTTCTCAGGGTATAGATGCCAAAGCCTCACAGAAGACCCAGGGACACCCTCCACTCCTCTCTGCCTAGGGTTCCCAGGGTCAAGAACCAAGGTCAGAGCTGATGGTGGTGGTGCAAACCTTTAACCCCAGCATTCAGGCAAAGTCAGGTGACTCTCTGAGTTCCAGGCCAGCCTGGTCTACAGAGTGAGTTTCAGGACAGCCAAAAACAAACAAACAAAAAAGGAACCAAGGTCAGGGCATCACCATGTGTAGCCAGTAGTCACAACTTACCAGCGATGTTGGCCACTGCCTGCAGCCCCGATGAACACTGTCTGTTGACGGTGGACAAAGGTACAGTCTCTGGAATGCCACTGAAACAGAAGGGGAGATGGCAGTCAGCCTTGAACATGCCACAGCCTCATAGAAAGCAGGTCCCATGAGGCTTCAGGATCCCATTGTGGAGACTGGAAGGATAATAGTGGGCCTTGTCCCCACCAGGGTAGATATATCTAAAGAACTACTGGGCAACTACTGGGCAAATCCTGTCACTACAGACACTTACAACCAGGGTCCCTAAGCACATACCCTGCTACCTTGTGATTCTAAACTCAGGCAAGGAAAGCTTGTTCAGGCCACAGGCATTCTTCTTCACCATTTGAAGACTTGACAAAGAAAAGTAGACATCTATCTTTTTCCCACACAGAGGCTGGCCACCAGCCTAAGAGCTAGGTCTCATAACAAGGCTTCCAACCATCTCCACTACCTGGTCTCACAGGAACTCACACACCTGTGTATGCTGTGTGCGTTCTCTGAGGACCTGCTCTTGCCTGGATAGCGAGTGCTCCTAGCACGTTTGTTCTTACAGTGGGCGCAGCTCTGGGAGCTACCTGGCTGGGTTGCTCCTCCAGTAGATAACATGTCTTGGCCAACAGTGCAAAGCCTCATTTCTAGTGCCTTCTTAGACAAGCTCAGGAAGTTTCTTGAGAATCCTGCTAATTCTGCTGTAAAGTCAGGCTTGGAAACTATCAGGCCAGGCTCTTAGTGGTGGCTTTTCAAGCTTCATACACTCTTTCTTTCTTTCTTTTTCTCAAAGATGTATTTATTCATTATGTATACAACATTCTGCCTCCATGTATCCCTGCACACTAGAAGAGAGTACCAGATCTCATTATAGATGGCTGTGAGCCACCATATGGGTGCTGGAAATTGAACTCAGGACCTCTGAAAGAAGAGCCAGTGTTCTTAACCCCTGAGCCACCTCTCCAGCCCATTCATACACTCTTAGTTCCAAAATATACATTCATCAAGCCTCTTCTCCAAGTCACCAAATTTTCATGAAATAAGTACTGAGCACAAGGTACTGTGTTAAGGGAGCTAAGACACCAACAGTATTGTCCCTGTGCCCCAGAGGATCCCAACTAATACACAGAAAATCAATTCTCTGTCAGAGACGAGAATAACGGCCAGATTTCAAAGCTGTAGCACAGGGAGGCACAAAGCAATCCAATGGACAAGAAGGTCACTTGGGAGACAGTCTCCAAAGATGTTTGGGTAAGGACTGACTAGATATAGCAAGGCAAAGAGGGAGAGAGCTCCCTATGGGGACAGACAGAACGGGCAGAGTAGGGCACTTAGAAGGCAGGAAGAGAGTCAAAGTGAGGAAGCGGTAAGAGACGAGAATGGAAAATTACAGGAAGGGTGACAAGGCCTTTGACCCCAGGCTAAGTCTGACCCTCTCCTGTCTTTGGAGGTTCTGGTTTTTCCCCTCTGTTCTGACACTGGCCAGTAGTGCTATTATGTCTCATTGACCAGAGGGAGGGAGGGAGAGAGGGAGGGAGGGCTTCAATCTACATGTGGAAGTAATTGAACTACTGTTTCCCCAACCAGAAGCTGATTGGGGCTCCTTCTGATTTCCCCTCCCTATGCCCACCAACCCTCAAGCTTCAGATAGAGGATTGAGCCTGGAGTTCTCAGCAGCTCAAGAACAGAAGCAAAGTCACGGACCAGTGTGGTTATGTGATTATTTACCTAACATGTGAGAACAGAGTTCACATGTCCAAAGGGTAGGCAACAAGTTGGCGTGTGTGGGGGATCAGGTCACCTTTGCTCCAGTCCCAAAGCCTTGGGTGTCCTGGCTCTGGGCCAGGTAACACACCCTTCAAAATAGAAGAAATGTTAGGTTCGAGGATTCTGGTTAATTTAATATCTAGTGTCCAACCTGATAACCTGTCACCTACAGAGTGGTCAATGATGCTAGAATCCCCACCAGACACAGAAGGATTACCTCAGGAACTGGGCGATGCGTGCCATGACGGCCCCAGCTCCTGGCTGAAGCACGTTGCCTGTAGAGAGAAACCTTATTCAGTACCAGGTTTTGCATAGTAACTTTCAGCTGAGTCCCAAAGAGAAGATATTCCAGATTTTTCTTTATAATTTTCCCAGGTTCATTTAAAACTGTAGAAGTTCAAAGTCTGAGGAATGGGGAGCCAGCTACCAGCAGCCTGTCATCCACCAGCTCGGTCCTTGAGGGTCACCAGAACACTCCTCTAAATGAGCACAACTGGGCCGGGGCCTGCTTGCCTGCAGCAGGAGAGCCTCTGGGATCAGAGACTCACGGTGCTAAACCTGAAAACTGTGGTAAGCAGAGCTGTGGGTGAGTGAGGGAGGAGAGGCTGCAGCTGCTGCTGGCCTCCCCAAGTGTCCTCCTCCAAGCCCTGTGCCACTGCGGGAGCGGGGACAGGCTGGCACCCCGGGATAGAGCAGGAGGGTGAGCCCCGTCTACACCTGAAACCGAACCAAGGCTGGATTAGACAGGATGTCGGTGTAGCTGGACAACCGTGGCCTCCCTCCTCCTGGAGTCTCCAGGAACATCTGGGCTTTAGAGCATCTATGTCAGGGCCTTCCTGCTCTCCACGGCCACTCTGGGCATATGTGCTTCCAGGGGGCCGCCCAGGGTTCTAGGCTGAAGACCGGCTGTCAGGAGCCATCTCATTCATATCTCTGTGGTCAGGTCCTCCCCCTCAGTAAACTCAAGTCTCGGATGTGCGAGAAGAGCCCAGGGAGAAGGAGGGCGGGCG
>PVIH01010090.1:8853-77848 GCA_004025045.1 Sigmodon hispidus
TTTTTTTTTTTGTTTTTTTTTTTTTTTTTTTTTTTTTTTGAGATAGTTTCTCTGCATAGCCCTGGCTGGCCTGGAACTTGATCACCAGGCTGGCCTTGAATTTACAGTGATCCACCTGCCTCTGTCTCCTAATTGCTGGGATTAAAGAAAAGTGTGTGGCACCACACCTGGCTAAGAAAGGTAATTTCATATAACATTTGTTTTTGAGAACAGGCCTCACTCACTACACAGCCCAAGCTCCTGCCCATCCTACCAAGTGCTGGGATCCCAGACATCACACACTACATATAGCTTGAAAATCCAGAGCAGCATTCCCATAATCAACTCTCCACCACCTGACATCCAGTAACCTCTGAAAGAGAACCAGTCAGTCACCTTAGCTGCTTGAGACTCTCGTAGGTAGTACTTCAGCAGGTCGGAAAGTTTGAGGTCCTCATCAGCAGATACCCGGGCCTCTATTTTCTAAAAAAGGGGAAATGGCATTAAGTCACCTGCTACCTTGTGCTCTAAATAAAGACATTTTTAATGTGTAGAAATGTTAAAGAACTTCAGAACCCACTTTGCTTTATCTAGGCATCTTTCAAAATTCCAACAAGAAATGAATAGAGAAATCAAATAACATTAATGAACTTATGGAAACATTCTACATTTGGAAACATGGCTTTCCTACCATTTTTAGCTTCACTAGTATGGAATCTACTGCAATGACAACTAACAGGTGCTCATGGACAGATGAAGGAATTGAGATGAAATGGAAAGGGAGGTTAGAAAGAACTCTTTGCTAGGTGGTGCTGCTGCACGCCCTTAATCCTAGCACTGAGGCAGACTCTGAGTTCAAGGCCAGTCTGGTCTAAAGAGAAATTTTGTCTTAAAAAACAGAAGCCAAACCAAACCAACTTCAAAAAAACAAAAAGAAATGAGGGTAAAGAGTAATGTTTTTGAGAAAAATGTCTCACTCTGTAGCTCTGGCTGGCCTTGAAGTCTGAACTCAGAGTCAATTGCCTCTGTCTCCGGGTGCTGGGTTAACCCTGTGCACCAGCACGCCGGGCTTACGAGATGGTTTACATTAGCTAAATGCAATAAGAAACTTAATGTGTATCTTGTCTTGTTATATCGCAAAAAGTTGATTACAATGAGAAAATCTTTATTTGATGATATTAAGAAAAATAGTATTACCAGCTATATTTTGAGGCAGGGTTTCTTTGTGTAGCCCTGGCTATCCTGGAACTTGCTCTGTAGACCAGGTTGGCCTTGAACTTAGAGATTTGCCTGCCTCTGTGGGAACTAAAGACATGTGCGACCACTGCCTGGCTTTTCCTTTCTTTATCTTTTCATTTTAGTATTGGCTATATTAAAAAATAATTATCAGCCTTAAAAAAGAGAATTGGGAAGCAGAAAAAGACAACACAAATGAACTTGAACATCTAAAATAAAAATTATACACCACATAGAAATGATTCTTTTCAGAAAGAGAACCTTGGTGATATGCAGTTTTTTTTTTTCTTCTACTCTATATTCTTCTCTATAAATATGAAACTAGGTCAGGTTTCACCTCTATAATCCCAGCACTTGAGAGGTGGAGAACTCTTGACTATACAGAGCTCAAGACTATCTTGAGCTAGACAACTTGAAAATAAATAGCTGAAATTACTGTTAAAATTGTTCGTGTGTGTGTTTTTTTTTTTTTTTTTTTTTTTTTTTTTTAAAAACTTTATTTATTATTTATTTATTTGCCTTGGTGTTTGCCTGGAACTGGAACTACAGACAATTGTTAGCTGCCATGTGGGTGCTGGGAATCGAACCCGGGTCTTCTGGAAGAGCAGACGGTGCTCTTAACCGCTGAGCCATCTCTCCAGCCCCCGTGTGTGTGTTTTTTAAAGGCATGCTCAGCAGGTAGCTAAAACACAGGTAAAAAACACCGAGTGTGAGCAAGCTCACAGAGCAACCCAAACGTTCATGTTCATTCTACGGGAGCAAAATGGAACCTCGTGCTCCACAGTGCTGGTGTGAAAGGTCAGGTCAGCCTTTAGAAGCTAGTCCTGTTCTTCTATCATGTGGGTTCCAAGGATTGAACTCAGGTCGTGACAGCAAAGGCTTTTAACCCCTGCGCCACCTCACTGGTCCTATTTTTAAAAAATGTGTGTGTAGGGGGAAGAAAAGTCATGTTATATAGGCCCAGTGTGGTCAGCTTTAAGTGCTAGGATTATTGGTGTGACTCACCACAGCTGACATTTTGAACAGCTTTTTATATTAATTTTATTATGTCTGTGTCATGAGGCATGTGTGGAAGTCTGAGAACTTGGGGACGCACCTTTTGTGTTTTATTGCTTTAGGGGCACAATAAAATACTGTTAATACAAGTCTAACTAACTACATGCAGTAGTTCTCTCAAGCTTCATACTTACTCTTGTCTTATCAAACAGTTCTGAAACTTTGAGGAAAAACCTGCAAAGGAAAAATACTTTTCTGAGAAGCATCACTTGATTAATTTTTCACTTTAAGTAAATCAAGAACCCAAAACTATATTAATAAAGGACATTCTCCCTGGGCAGTGGTGGCACATGCCTTTAATCCCAACACTTGGGAGGCAGAGGCAGGTGGATCTCTGTGAGGTCCAGACCAGCCTGGTCTACACAGACAAGTACTGGGCAGCCAGAGATGTAGTAAGATACTTTAAAAAAAAAAAAAAAAAAAAAGTTTAATGTTAATTTTTTTAAGGGCAATCAAAGAAAAACACCGAGGACAGAACAGTTCTTAGACTCCTCTAATAATATTTTGTTTAGTTGTTTGTTTTTGGCTGTTAAGAAATTGAACCCTGGGCTGTAGAGATGGCTCAGAGGTTAGAGTACTGACTGCTCTTCCAGAGGTCCTGAGTTTAATACCCAGCAACCACATAGTGGCTCACAACCATTTGTAATGAGATCTGATATCTTCTTCTGGCCTGCAGGGACACATGCAGGAAGGACACTGTATACATAATAAATACAAATAAGGGGCTGGAGAGATGGCTCAGCGGTTAAGAGCACCGTCTGCTCTTCCAGAGGACCCGGGGTTCGATTCCCAGCACCCACATGGCAGCTAACAACTGTCTGTAGTTCCAGTTCCAGGCAAACATCAAGGCAAATAAATAAATAAATAATAAATAAATAAAGTTTAAAAAAAATACAAATAAATCTTAAAGAAAAGAAATTAAAGAAACTGAGCCCAGGGCCTCATGCATGCTACCACCATGCCCCAGTTTAAACATTTCTAGATATAGCAACTTTATCCTGAAAACAACAATGATAACCAACTGCTGTCTCAGAATTCACTTTCAAATGGACAGCATGGCAAGTCTAGTATCAGTTTTAAAATATTCCAGGCTGAGCAATGTGCCTCACACCTTTAATCTTAGCACTCAAGAGGCAGAGGCAGGCAGACCGCAGTGAGTTAAGAGGCCAGCAGAGTTACATAGTAAGACTCTAACTCAATGGGGGCTGGAGCAGATGGTTCAGCAGGTAAGATTGCCGTGCTACTCTTCCAGAGGACAGAGTTCTGTTCATAGCACCCACGTCAGGCAGCTCACAGTAACCTGGAACTCCAGCTCCAGAGGATCTGATAGCCTTTGGCCACTGAGGGCACTAATAGACAGGTGTCATACATACACAGACACTTATAAATACATACAAATGAAAAGAAAATACATATGTAGGGATATGGAACATACAAGAATATATAGATACACACACTTGTTTTTATATGTGTGGGTGTTCTGCCTGCACGTAAGTATACCTATCAATCACTGAATTTATATGTAGGTGTGCTGTGGGAATATGCCATATGTGTACAAGAGAGTGTTAAATCTCCTGGAACTGGGATTACAGGTGGCTGTGAGCCACACATACATGCTAGGAACCAAACGGAGCCATTTCTCCAGTTCCAAAATTAATTTTTTTCCTTCACTTTTGGTTTTACAGACAGGGTCTTACTATGTAGTCCAGGCTGGCCTAAACTGTTCTAAACTCGGTCGTGGGATGAGATATGTTATCATATCTGCCCTCCTTTTTTTTTTTTTTTTTTGAGACAAAGTGACATGTATACCAGACTTGCTTCAGCCTCCATTCCATGCCCTGCTGTGCCTCACACCCCGAGCACAGACATATATACACACTATACACACATACACATATAAGATATTGTTTTGCTTAATGTTCAATTGGAGTGCTAAAAATGGAAGTATGTGCCTGTAAATCCCAACAGCCAGCATTCAGGTAGCAGAGGCAGGAAAACCCAGAGACCAAGGTCATGCTTGGCTACAAAGGAAGTTGGAGCCTGTTCGGGCTACATGTGACCTTGTAACAAAGTGTTGGGGAGCGCTTGCGGGGGTAACTGAGTATTTAGCTCAGTGGTAGACTAATCAAAAAAAAGTTTAGTTTGACTTCAAATGAAATATACAGCAAATTTGTAAAAATGTTCAATATCTATTTATAGGCAGGGTCTCACTATGTAAGCCATGGCTGGACTACAACTAATTTTGTAGACCAAGCTAGTCTCAAACTCACAGATATCTTCCTGCCTTTGCTTCCTAGATGAATGGCATGCACTACGATGACCAGCCTGAACTGTTGAATATTTTAAAATAATAATTAGAGAATGCAAAAGCAAAAAGGAAACCAACCATTTTATTATAATAAAAAACTCAGTTTATCATTAAGTGGGTTGATAAACATAATCTTAAAAATGCCCATGTAAAGCATTATTTCCTTTGCTGTCAGCAAAACCCTTTCTTTGCTCTACTTATATTTATACTCTTAACTATATATAATCCTTACTTGCATATATCTGTAGAGTCCTGAGTTCCTAAAGCATATAATGAAGACCCAATTCTATTGTAATCATCAGCAGCACCTATGGAGAAAGTTTTAAGAATTAAAAATCAAATTTTTATAACATATTAACTTACTGATTTAAAAATACTTACTGATCACCCACCTGCAAAATGCAATATAAGATACCCAGTAAATGATAGAAGCAGCTGTAATGCAATATGACAGATCCATCAGACATGTAAAAGCTGCTTTAGAAGTGTGTAATGCTACCTGAGCTGGAGGAGGCTATGGAAAGTAGAGGATGAACTGAAGTGTGTAGGAAGCGCACACACTGACTAAAGGGTCAGCACAGAGGGTCACAGGCATAGAGAGCAGCACTCAGGACAGGTGGGACTCAGGACTGCTGGAAACAGAGTGAAGGGAACGAAGTGAAGAAAGGAAAACTGGAAACATTTTGGAGGCCAAGGTCTTGCAAACTAAGAGTTTGGTTTGTGGAACAGATATCACTTAATATTTAAGTCATGAGGCGGCAAAAATCAACCTAAAAAGGGGCTGGACAGATGGCTGCTTCTAGAGGATCCAGGTTCAGTTCCCAGCCCCTACATGGCAGCTCACAACTGTCTGTAACTCCAGGGAACCTGCCACCATGGCAAAACACCAATGCATATAACAAAGTTAAATCTAAAAAAAACAAAAAATTAAAAAATATCAACCTAAAAAGGACTTTAGAGCTCCTCTACCCTCAAAACTTGCTATCTAGAGTCTAGTACTGGAAAGACAGAAAAGGCAGATTGATCAACCAAGAAACTGCTAAGTAATTTGGTAACAGTTATTAGCAAAGCTATAAGTCACTGAGGAGGTCGGACAGTAGGAATTATAAACAGCACACTTGATATACACAGGCACTCACACAAATGACAGCCCTTTATTCAGATGCTACAGTGCAAAGGACTCAATCTCAGCATGATTCTCAGGATTTACCCACTTGCTGAGGGAGGAGTATAGTATGCGCTTTTTTTAGTTCAGAATAAGAAGAATAGAGGCTGGAGAGATGGCTCAGTGGTTCAGAGCACTGACTGTTCTTCGGGAGGACCTGAGTTCAGTTCCCAGCATCCACATGGCAACTAACAACTGTCAGTAATTCCAAGATCTGACACCCTTACACAGTTATACATGCAGGCAAAACACCAATTCATAAAATAAAAATAAATATTTTTTTTTTTTTTTTTTTTAAAAACTTTATTTATTTATTATTTATTTGCCTTGGTGTTTGCCTGAAACTGGAACTACAGACAGTTGTTA
The DNA here is from genome assembly GCA_004025045.1 of Sigmodon hispidus. NCBI lineage: Eukaryota > Metazoa > Chordata > Mammalia > Rodentia > Cricetidae > Sigmodon > Sigmodon hispidus. The sequence continues at coordinate 14,964 of PVIH01010090.1, forward strand.
GCTGCCATGTGGGTGCTGGGAATCGAACCCGGGTCCTCTGGAAGAGCAGACGGTGCTCTTAACCGCTGAGCCATCTCTCCAGCCCCAAAATAAATATTAAAAAGAAGAGAATAAGAAAACTATAGTACAACATGGAACCACCCTTAGGATATGTCACTTTTCTTAGCAGCCTGTTGCAGAAATGAATGAAAGTAACAATGGTGCTCACATTATAGTTTATGTAGAGAATTAAATGAGTTATTAAATACTACAAAGTATTTGGAATATAAATTAATGTTATATAAGAGCATAGTACAAAGTAATTACCATATACTATCAAGTAATAAACTCTAAGATACTTGTCTAGAAATACAATAGCAGAATTTTCACTTTTCTCTCTCTCTCTCTCTTTTGGTTTCTAAAGACAGAGTTTCTCTGTAGCCCTGGCTGGCCCCAAGCTCACAGAGATCGACCTGCCTCTGCCTCTCCAGCACTGGGATTAAAGGTGGGAGCCATTACCATCTGGCCTTGTATTTGTCTCTCTTTTTTTTTTTTTAACTTTATTTATTTATTTATTTGCCTTGGTGTTTGCCTGGAACTGGAACTACAGACAGTTGTTAGCTGCCATGTGGTTGCTGGGAATTGAACCGGGGTCCTCTGGAAGAGCAGACGGTGCTCTTAACCGCTGAGCCATCTCTCCAGTCCCTTGTATTTGTCTCTTAACAACATAGTAATCTTTATATTTATGCTGCACAAAATTACTTTCAACTGATAACACTTAACTATTACTGCTATTTAAATTATGTGTATCTGTACATTGCTATGTCTTTGTGAGTGTAGATGTCCTTGGAGGACAAAAGAGAAAAGGCAGCTGTGAAGGTGCTGGTGCTGGAATCAAACTTGGGCCCTGAGCAAGAGCAGCAAGCATTCTTAGTCAGAAGTCATCTTTGTAGTCCCAACATGCTATTAAATTTTAAATGACTGTACATACCTGTAATTCCAGCACTTATTATAAAGTGGCAGAAGGCTCACTCATAATTCTTGTCTCTGCCTCCACATTGCTGGGATTACAGGCACACTACCTTGTTCAGCTTCATTTTATTTTGGGATTATCAACTACTAATACACATTTATCTTAAGCACCATCTATCTATTTGACCATGTGAATAAGAATCACTAATATTTTCTTCAGTTCATTCTCCTGGTGCCTTTTTCTTTTTTCTTCAAAATTTATTTACTTCATCATTATTTGAGTGTTTGTGGTGTGTGCGGGTATGTGCATAGGCACGCCACAGCACAAGTGTGCAGGTCAACTTTGTAGAACTGATTCTGTTCTTCCACCTTATATGAGTTCTAGGGATTGAAAAGAAGTCATCATGCTTGTACAACAGGCATCGCTCTTCACCCACTAGGCCATCCCGTCTCCCTTGCTGCATAGTCCAGGCTGGCCCTCGGCAATGGGACTACAAGTACATACCAACAAAACCAAAAGACACATCTTAAAAGAGTCTGGGGGAAACTGAGGCAGGAGGATTACAAGTTCAAGGCCAGACTAAATCAAAAACAGGTGTGGGGGCTAGGACTGTAGCTCAACTGGGGGAGCATTAGCTTAGCATTCACAAAGTGCTGGGTTTGATGGCCAGCATCACATACCTAATCCTAGTTTAGGAAAAGGAGAAGGATCACAAGTTCAAGGACATTTTTAGCTACACGGTGATTTTAAGAACAGTTTTGGAATACATCCTATTCCAAAGAAGACACTTGGGGTGAAGGGGGTGGCGAGTGTTACAGGCCAAAACTTAAGAACCACTATTCTACATTCAGACTTCACAATTATCTCAACTAAAATGTTGGGGGGGGGCGTCAAGAGATGGTTACTCAGTGGTTAACTGAGTAATTTAACTCAGTGGTTAAGGGCGTGCTCTGTTCTTGTAGAGGGCCTGAGGACCCCTGTACCCACATTAGGTGCCTCACAACCACCTATAACTGTAGTTCCAAGATCCAATGCCTTCTTTTTGGCCTCCCTGGTGCAAATACACATACACACAAATACATACAAAACAAATCTTTTTTGTGTTTGTTTTTTTTTTTTTTTTTTTTTTTAAACTTTATTTATTATTTATTTGCCTTGGTGTTTGCCTGGAACTGGAACTACAGACAGTTGTTAGCTGCCACGTGGGTGCTGGGAATCGAACCCGGGTCATCTGGAAGAGCAGACGGTGCTCTTAACCGCTGAGCCATCTCTCCAGCCCCTTGTGTTTGTTTTTTTAAAGACAGGGCCTCTCTACAGAGTCCTGGCTATCCTGGAACTCACTACCTAGACCAGGCTGGCCTCAAACTCAGAAGATTGCCTTCTCCTGCTTTCCGAGTGCTGAGATTAAAGACATGTGTCACCATGTCCAGCAACACAAGCAAATCTTTAAAAAGGTTTTAGCACAGAAGACTTACTTTTGTGAGATCTTGTCATCCTGTCAGATTTAGCAGATGCATCCTTAACTCGGTTATGATACTCTAAAAGGAATGTTCGTTCATGTTCAAAGAAGTCATCTACGTCCTGTGGGATGAGAAAGAGCGAGCTGTTTATACACACACATGCTCTAATGTGATGTGAAGCCTTGCCTTCACTATAGGAACCTTCTCAGGAAAGGAGGACAACTGTCTTTCAGTGCTCAGGCTTTACCCGGATCTCATTCACTCAGGAAGACTTTATCAGACAAGTCTATAGTTTACAGACAAGAGCAGAGAGTCCTGTGTTTATCCTGAAACAGGCAACGGCCATCAGGAGTGAGCAAAGGCTTCTGAGGAAAGGGGAAACCTTTATCTATCTAGAAATAAAAAGCCTATTTTCCTGGTCTATTAAGCTTTTCAGAAACTATCCAGCCTAAATAGATGCGCAGATGAACTCAGCCCAATGAGCCAGTTGGGAGCAATGATATAGTTAACCACCATTTTCAATCTTTAAAAAAAATTAAACACTTGTTTTTATTTTATACTTATTGATGTTTTGCTTCATGTATGTCTGCATACCACTTTTGTACCTGGTGTTCACAGGACAGAAGAGGGGCCTTAGATCTCCTAAAACTGACCACAGGGATACTGGGCATCAAACCTGGGTCCTCTAAAAGAGCATCTAGTTGTAGTAGTTCGAATGAGACTCAGAGCCAAATATCAGGGGAAGGCTGAAGTATCAGAGAGAGGAAGCACTACAGTTAATTCTCACCCAGCTGTCTTGCAACTTCCTCAACCTCACTCCCGTTCCTGGTTGCTTCTGCCTGTCCCTTCTGTTTCTGCCTGGTTTCTACAGCCCTTATATACCCTATCCCATCCAGGTTAGCATTAAAGGCGTGTAGCCCTGAACTCACAGAAACAGAAGTTCTGTCTCTGCAGTTATGGGATAAAGGGTGTTGGTCTTCCCCTGCACTGGGATTTAAGGTGTGTGTGACTGACTCAGCTGTTTATCCTTGTATTCAAAGATCAAGGATTTCCTGAGCTGTCTGCCTAGGCTTTGACTGTGTGGTCTCTCTGATATCACAGGATTTATTAAATATTTAATATATATCCACATCCAGTGATTTTAACCACTGAACTAACCATTTCTCCAACCTTCAATCTCTTCTTGAAATTTAAATTAAAAAAAAAAACTAACAGTGCTTTGTAGCAACTATTCTTTGAAAGTATTAATGATATAATTTAGAATTTATAGCAAAAAAATCTGAGCAGCGAGAGTCTGCACTAAAAAAACCATAAAAATAGGGGTAAATATATCTAACTTGCAGAGTTCCAATGAAGCTAATCAAAAGCTACAAATTAATATACATGTTAAAAATGTCTGTTGATTATGAAAATCACAACCACTAGTGGTTTGTATTACTAGCTCAGAAAATGATAACTATCAGCGGCACCAACACCAGAGAGAAAGGAGTTGTTGCTGGAGAGCAGCTGGTACTGGACTGACAATGCAAGCTCGGGGTGAGTCATGGTGCACACGAGCTATCCGCAGATGAGAGTGGCCAAAACAATGACACAGAAGCACCTGTTCACCTTTCTTAGTATTTGCTAATATTACAGTGAATATTGAAAAAACGTACCTACCAGATAAGTAAATTCTCATACCACTTTAAAAACAACACTATTGGGGCTGGAGAGATGGCTGAGCAGTTAACCAGAGGGCCTGAGTTTGATTCCCAGCATTCACAGGACAGCCAACAACTGTCTGTAATTCCAAGATCTGACACCCTTACACAGTCATACATGCAGGCAAGACACCAATTCACATAAAATAAAAGTAAATATTTAAAAAAAAATAAAAATTAAAAACATTAAGGGAAAAAGTTACTATTTATTAGCTATTAAAATATTTCCACACATATTTCACTCCATCTTTCCCACATTCAATGAACCAAATGATATTACTTCATTTTGAAGATAAACAGTTTTTCCCAATTTCATGTATTTACCCTAAGACACTACCAAAACCTCAGCTGAGATCTAAACTAAATCCAATCCAGGGTCTACCCCAACATTGACAAGCTAGAGCAAGTGCTCAGAGGCAGCCCACCCCACAGCTGTCTATCCTGCACCTCTGAAGGCAGGCTTGTGGGGGCACACATCTGTAGCCCTAGAATTTGAGAAGCACCTGCCTAAGAGTTCTGGGCCAACTAGGGCTATACAGTAAGACCCAATCTACAAAACAAAAAGTACATATTCTCAACTAACGCTGCTCATATGTAAGGCTGTTTCAGTAAAAGTTTTACCTTTACTCCTGAAACAATTACTCCATCCGCTGATTTAACCATGTTTTTAAAGAAATCCTCAAGCTTTTCTTTTTTATTTTTTCCTCGAACACTCAACTGAAAAAGAAAGGGGGGGGGCAATTTAAGTTAGCATTTTTGGAAGCTACAAACAGTAATACCTCTTTTACTCTTAGACACTGAAATAGAAATCTTAAAGTACCCACTCACCCCCCCCTTATTGTTTTTTGGATTGTTTGTTTTGTTTTGAGACAGGGTTTCTTTGTGTAGCCTTGGCTGGCCTTAAACTCAGAGAGATCCAGAGATCCTCCTGCCTCTGGCTTGAGCGCTGCCATTAGAAGGGTATACATACTGGTGGCACATGCCCGGTACAGGGGACGAAAGAGGAATTCAAGGTCATTCTCTGCTGCAGACAAGTTTGAGTGCAGCCTAGACTACACAAGATCATCTCAGAAAACTTTAAATTTTAAAAGTGAATAAAAGATTGTAAAACTACAAATGCTCAAGTGTCACTCTCCGAGATTCAGATGGTAAAGGCCCACTGGATTTTACAGGGTTATCTGATAATTCAGTTGCAAGTAGCTCTCACCTTTCTCTGTCAAACATTATTATATACTGAAGTGCCAATTAAACATTTAACTCAGAGCAAGGCATGGTGGCATACAACTTTAATTCCAGCACTGAGGATGCAAAGGGCAGCAGATTTGTGAGTTTGAGGCCAGCATGATCTGTCTAGTAAGGTCCAGGATAAACAGGGCTCCATAGAGAAACCCTGTCTCAAAACAACATCAATAAAATCCCCACTAGAGATAAAAAACAAATGAAATAAATAAAATTTAAATCCATAATTAAGGTAAATTCCCTTAAACATAAGAAATGTAGTAGAGTAAGTATAACACGTCATTAGGATTCTTCAATAGCTCTGAAATACATGAGGCAGGTCACTTTTCTCCTCACTCTGAACAGGACCTTTTGTCTTATGTTGCGGTCAGTAACTTAAAGCAAAGAAGACAAATGATAACTTTGAGCAGCATGAGTGGTTAGCAGGGGAAACCAGCTAATAAAATTCCCAATATCAAACATGAGAAGAAGCCCTCTTGAATTGTTGGCCAGGGGTGTCTAAGAGACTCCCAGAACACACAGCCTATTGCTGTTGCTATTGGTCACATCCCACTTCCCAGAGAGTAGGTAAGTACTGTGCACTTCAAAACCAGGGCCAGAGGCTTCTGAGCTGAAGTACCCTGAGTATCCCCTACCCGACAACTAGCTTTCATGGTACCCGAAGGTGCCAGCAAGGTTGGGAAGGAGGGAGGCAACCAGCAGTCCTGCCCAGCTACGAATCCCATGGCTACAGGAGTAGCACATTCACCTTGGTGGGAACCAACAACTCTCTAATAGGACTTAAGACCTACTCAGCGCTTGTGAAATCATTACTGTAGGAGGATCTACAACCACTAATTTACTAAATCAGCACAGTCCCTAACAATAATCTATAAACATTTGTCTTTATATTCACAGATAATGGTAGTCCCCATCCTTCAACAAGAAAATCCAACTTTGCAACGGATGGAGACCACAACAGAAAACCACAACCAATTAAAATGTAGAGCTGTGGAGCCCAATCTCAATGGGCACAACATTTAGAAATGGAGGTATAAAGATTTTAATAGCCAGAGGATCAGGGAGTTTGCTCTAAGACTGTGCTGTCTAGTTACATCTATACCTCAAAAGTCTTACCAACATAACTGTCCAAATGTGACCTGAAATAGGATGACATCAATGAATGTGCCAAACTGGATGGGAAAAAGCCCAGGAGACCTCAACCATACACAGAATTATAGGCAACCATGGTAGTTTGAATAAGAGTCCTCATAGGTTCATATATGTGAATGCTTTAGAGATGGACATTAGGGTGGCCTTGTTGGAGGAAGTGTGTCACTGGGGATGAACTCTGAGGTTTCAGAGGCTCAAGCCAGGCCCAGTGTCACTCTCTTTCCCTGCTGACTGCTGATCCAGATGTAGGTAGGTCTCTCAGCTCCTTCTCCAGCACCAGGTCTGCCCACCATGATGATTATGGACTAAACTTCTGAACTTGTAAACCAGCCCCAATTAAATGTTTTCTTTTATAAAAGTTGCCATGGTATCTCTTCCCAACAATAGAGACCTAAGACAGCAACTGAGAAAAGCTACAAGTAGAAAAGGTGGTTCTCCCCAGAGAAAAGTACACCAAATGGTTGTCCAGCCAAAAGGTCAGCCCTGAGAGCATACATGTTAAATGGCTGATATCAACATACAAGTAAAATTATATGAACTTAACAAGTTATATTTATGAATATATATGTATATACAGACACATATATACATACAATAATAATTAGTGACAAAAAAGGCTATGAGTTTGGAGAAGACTGGAGTGGGGTATATGGGTGGCTTGGAGGGGAGAAAAGGAAAGGGAGAAATGATGTATTAAATTATAATGCCAAAAATAAACCAAAAAACCCCCCAAACAACCAGGCCATGGTGGTGCAAGCCTTTAATCCCAGGACTGGGAGGCAGAGGCAAGCAATCTCTGTGAGTTCAAGGCCAGCCTGGTCTATATTATGAGTTCCAGAACAGTCAGAGTTACATAGTGGGACCACCCCAACAAATAGAAAACTGAACTACAGCCAGTAGTTGTACTGACCTTTATGTACAGTACATAAAGGTCAGTACAGATGGCACAGACTGACCTTTAGTCTCAAGCCTCTGGCCCTGGTTTTGAAGTGCACAGCACTTACCTACTCTCTGCGAGGTGGGATGTGACCAACAGCAATAGACTAACCCTGGGAAGCAGAGGTGGGAGGATCTGCAAGTCAGAGACCTTTTTAGTCTTTAGAGCAAGGTCTAGGGCAGCCAGTGCTACTTAGGGAGACAAACAGAGGTGCTGGACAAGCCACTGTCTTTCCTTAGTCTCTACATGGAAACCATGAAAGGTACTGAATGGTCACTAGCAGGTGCTATTTGCAACCTAATCTCCAAGGCAGATAGATACATGCCTGGAGTCCCAGCACTGGGAACACAAAGGCAGGGAATTTTGCAAGTTTGAGGATAACTGACTATGTTTCCAAAGCCAAAATAAAATAAAAATCTAAACTACTAAAAAAAAAAAAAATGTTTTTGAGATAGGGTCTCTCTAAGAAGCCCAGGCTGGCCTTGAACTCAGAGATCCACCTGACTCTGTCTCTCAGCCCTATGCACCACACCAGCTCTATTAAAATTAAAATTCTTAAAAGTGTACAACTTCCTTACTCTAACAACTCAACAGCAACCAACAGTTGTTTCAGATATCAATGGAAATGGAAAGACACGAAAACTGTACTAAATAAAGGACGAAACCTACCTTATCAAACTAGGCAGATGCCTAAGATGGCTAAGCAGGTTAGGGACTTATCACCGAGCCTAGCACCCTGCCTTCAATACCTGGACCTATGTGGTAGAAGGAAAGGGCTTTCACAAGTCGTCCTGTGACCTGCACAAGCGCACTCACATACAATACATAAACGGAATTAGAAACCCTTTTAAAACACGCTAGCTAAGTGTGGTGGCACATTCCTTTGATCCTAGTACTCTGAGGGGCAGAAGCAGGCTAATCTCTGAATTCAAGGCCAGCCTAGTCTACACAGAGAAATCCTGTTTCAAAAAACAAACATGTTGGAGTTGGTTATGATGGTGCACCCCATTAACCCCAGCACTCAGAAGACAACCTGGATGACTCCCTATGCATAGAGTTCTAGACCAGCCATACATAGAGGGACCCTGTTCAAAAGAAAAAAAAAAAGACCTGGGAGCCCATGAACCCAGGCCATCATATGCCAGTGAGCACCTACAACTGAGCTGTATCTCTAGCCCTTCTATAATTATTCCTTTCTTTAAAAAAATATTCATTGTTATGGGGGAAGAGGGCTAGGGGAAGTGGGAAGAGAACACAAGGGACAGAGATGTACAGCAAGGAAATAGATATCTTGATGGAGGGAGCCATATTGGGCTAGGGAGAAACCTGGTGAAAGAAAAACTCCCAGAAATCCACAAGAATGACCTCAGCTAAGACTCCAAGCAATAGTGGAGAGGGTGCCTGAACTGGCCTTCCCTGTAATCAAATTGATCACCACCCTAATTGTTACCATAGAAACTTCATCTAGCAACTGATGGAAAAAGATGTACAGATCCACAGCTAAGCACTGGGTCAACCTCCCAGTCCAGTCAGAGAGGAGGGATTGTATGGGCAAAGGGGTCAAGATCTAATGGTGAAACCCAAAGAGACAGCTGACCTGCGCTCACTGACTCTGGACTGACAGCTGGGAAACCTGCATGGGACCCAACTAGGCCCTGTGAATGTGGATGTCAGTTGGGTGGCTCATGGGGCCTCTGGCAGTGGGACCAGGATTTATCCCTAGTGCATAAACTGACTTTTTGGAACCTATTCCCTATGGAGGGATACCTTGCTCAGCCTTGATACAGGCTAGAAGGGCTTGTTCCTGCCTCAACTTGCTATGCCAGAGTTTGATGACTACCCGTGGTAGGCCTCACCCTTTCTGAGGAGTGAACAGGGGGTCGGGTAGGGGGAAGCTGGAGGATGAGTGGGAAAAGGGAGGGAGGGGGAACTGTGGTTGGTATGCAAAATGAAAAAAAAAAAAAAAACTTAATTTATGTCTATTGGTGCTTGGCTGCATGTAAGTCTGTGTGAGGGTGTTGGATCCCCTGGAACTGGAATTACAAACAGTTGTGAGCTACTATGTGGGTGCTGGGAATTGAACCCAAGTCCTCTGGAACAGCAGCCTGTGCTCTCTAACTGATGAGCCATTTCTCCAGCCCATAATTATTTCTTCTTAAGTACTTTTAATATATATAGATTTTGGTGTTGGAGATAGGGTTTCTCTGTGTAGCCTTGGCTGTCTTGGAACTAGCTAAGGCAGTAGTAGATCAGGTTGGCCTTAAACTCAGAGATCTGCCTGACTTTGCCTACTGAGTAGTGGGATTAAAGGCAAGGCCACCCTCTTACCTTTTTATATTTATATACTTTACTTAAAAACAAATTTACACTAGAGCCACCAAAATTGAATATTATAATTAGCTTATCCATCCCCTGAATTTACAAAACAAACTTCTTACACTACAAAAATAAGCATTTGGATTTACATTAATTGATATAATTAAAATTTAAAATACCCGAACATCAAACCATCTGGCCTATCCCTCCCAGCAGGGGGCTGGGTGTTAAGAGGAAAGGTTATATGACCTCAGGGGACAGAACTCATGTAGGGTGTCTTTGCTCTCAGAGCCATCTCATGGTGCTTGAAATGTACTGAGTATGAAAAAGTTTACTAGGAATAGACAGAGTTCAGCCTGGCCCTGATGGTGCACGCCTGTAGTCTTAAGCACTAAGCAAGCATCGGGAGCATTGAGAGTTTGAGGTTAGCCTGAAATACAGACTAGAAAAATGGGAGGGGGGGTGGCCTAGGGATGTAGCTCAGTTCATAGAGACTAAATCAATCTCTAAGCTCTAACCCTAACCCTAACCCTAACCCAGCACCACATAAACACTGGGCACATCACAACAGTCATGGGGTGAGCAAGACGATCACACTCCATGTCATCCAGGGATGCAGAGCCTGAGGCCAACCTGGGATACATGGGCCTCTGTCTCAGAGAAAGACAACTCTAAGTTGTTTATTTCGAATTATGGAAGTTCAATTCATAACTTGATTTAACTGATTAAGTTGATTGATTTGCTACTAAAAAAAAAAAATGTGGCACTTTAAACTGCCTTGAAAAATCAGAGTATTTGGACCAGTAAGATGGCTCTGCCCTTTCTATGATTATAAAACTTTTAGTATAGGCTATCAAACCCAGGGCCTTGTTCATGCTAGGCTAGAGTTACCTTCTCTGCCCTTCAAAACTCTGTAAAAAATAATAAACAGCAACAATTTCCATCACTGCTTTCATTAATTTGACACTTACATCTTGATTATATTCCAAGAAGACATGGAAATTTAAATCTTTTCTCAAAATAGGATGTGCTGCCACACGACACAGGAACACTTCATGCATTGCAACTGTCTTCTTGAAAATTGCCAGATATTCACTAGAAACAACATAGAATTAAGAGTGACCAATGGCATCGAGTAAAATCATTCTGGTGATTATTCTCTGGAGCATCTAAGTGTAAAACCAGGAGGGCAAAGACATAATTCATATCAACAGGCTTTTAGTTGAACTTTTTAGTAAAAATATAAAATTCATTTCTGAAAAAGCCATGCTGTTAAGTATTTATTGTACCTAAATGTTAATATCTCAAGTCTTACAAACTTTTCTATTATGCAAGTTGATGTTAGGTCATTCACTATTGGGATATTTATTTTTTTAGCTCTAGAAAAATTATTTGATACAACCATAATAATTCAATCTTTCTATAATTACAGCCTTTGCAAACCTGAACACAGAAAAACCATAAATCTCATTAATCAAATTTTCAGTGTTAGCAGTTATATTCATATAGTAACCTGAATGTAAGAAAGACCAACAACAGAACTATTTTTAACATTATATTGAAGAAATGTATTTAATCTTTTCTGACTCCCAGAAACCAACTAGCAGCACACAGAAGTTGTGTGTGTGTTTGAGGGGGGGGGGAGGTTTGGAGAAACCACGAAAGGAAAGAGCCTGATACTCTTGCTTCACCTTCTTTCAAGAAGCTAAGTTTTACATACCAGCACAGCAGCAGGCTCAGTGTGTGAGCCACTCAGTGAAGACAAAGAAGGATGCAGAGAATGGAACTGGCTGTAGGACGAACCCAAGGCTCTCTGCTATCCATCCAACTCTAACCAGACCACAAGAGAACCATGGTCAGGGCCACCTGAAAACCAGGGGCTCCAGCAGTGCTGTGCTTTGCTAATTTCCTGCTCTCTGTCCTCTCAAAGCTAATTACGGGAGTCTAAGACTACTGCACCCAGAACTTTAATTAGCATTCTGAAAGAGGGCTTAGATGCTTAAAAACTAAGAAAGGAGAAATGGCCAGAGAAAGAGAAGCAGGTGAAATTGTCAGAATCTTGACAAGGTCCTTGAATATTCTTTTATTCACATGGCCGGCTGTCACTCCTTTCCTTTTTAACTGTATGTCTGAATCTGTGTGTGCCTGTGTGTGTGTGCATGGCCCATGTGTGGAGTCAGTCTATGTGGGTTCTGGGGACTCAAGTGCTTTGCCTGCTGAGGCATCCCATTCCTAGCAAAGCTGACAGTGTATCTCTGATCTATTCTTTATCTTTTTTTTTTTTTTTTTGGTTTTTGTTTTGTGTTTCAAGACAGGGTTTCTCTGTGTAGCCCTGGCTGTCCTAGAACTCTCTCTGGCTGGACTCAAACTCAAAAATTGACCTGCCTTTGCTTCCCACATGCTGGGATTAAAGGCTGCACCACCACGCCTGGCTGCTTTCTCTGTCTTTATAAATAAAGTTTTCTTGCTACTTTGAAAAAAAAATATATATATAAAATTATAAATAATGTATTGAAAATGTAAAGTTCATGCTCTGTGATCAATGACTGTCACTTAAGATCTGGAGACGTAACTGGCAGGAATCTTCATTGCAGGCAACTGGATGGACCCTCTGGGACAGAAGATTCATACCAGACTGATGCTGACCATCATAAAAATTAAAGTAAATTTTCACACCTCCCAAAAGTAGAAAGTTCAAAAGTTTAATAAAGAGGGAGTTGAAACTATTCTCAAATGCGTTAAAGTAAAAATTTATCAAATTTTCAAGGGCTTAATATGCTGAATGTATACAAAAATAATAATTGTGCCTACATGTGTTTGTGCCTATGATCAACTTTAGAGGAGGCCAGAAGAGGGTATCAGCCACCCCAAAGCTGGAGGGACTGCTGAAATCCACCTGGTATGTTTAGTCTCTGCAAGGGTGGGAAGCATTCTCATCCTCTGAGCCATCTCTCTAGTCCCTTAAAAGTAATTTAATGAGAAAAAAAATTCTTAACTATTCGCATTAGTTTGTTTCTGTTCTTTGACTTTAGGCCAGAGTAAGCAGAGAAGCGGAAATTAAATACACAAATTAAATATACGTGCATTTTATACTTCCTGTTGCTGTTATTTTGAGGCAGAGTGTCACTCTATAAATGAGGCTGGCCTTGAACTGACCCTCCTGCCGAGTGCCATGATTACAGGGAGTGTATTTGTGTGTGTGTGTGTGTGTGTGTGTGTGTGTGTGTGTGTGTGTGTGTGTTTTGGAGATGAGGTTTCTCTGTGTAGCTCTGGCTGTCTTGGAACTTACAGTGCGGACCAGCTGTTCTCAAACTCTGAGATCCATCTGCTAGATCCCAAGTGCTAGGATCAAAGGCACGTACCACCATGCCTGTTATATTTCATTATTTATTTTGGTTTTTAAAGAACACGTGCTCAGCACACTTTCCCTACAAGAAATAGAAGTTGTAGGGTAAGTTCATGTTGAAAAAAAAGACTAGGCTAGTAATGCCTAAGGCATTATAAGTAACAATTTTAGAAAATGTAATACTGTTTTAAAAAGTCACGTTTCCAGCTGGGCAGTGGTGGCTCACTTCTTTAATCTCAGCACACAGGAGGCAGAGACAGACAGATTACTGTGAGTTCAAGGCCATCCTGGTCCACAAATCAAGGCCCAGGACAGCCAGAGTTGTTATACAGAGAAACCCTGCCTTAGAAAACAAAAAACAGAGCCGCCATCGCAGAGTCGCAGCCATGGCTCCGCGCTACCCCATGGCCGTGGGCCTCAATAAGGGCCACAAGAAGAACGTGAGCAAACCCGGGCACAGCCGGTGCCACAAGTGCCTCACCAAGTAATCACACCAAGTTCATGGGGACATGATCCGGGAAGTGTGAGCTCAAGTTCATCAAGAAGAGGGTGGGCACAGACATCCCCAAGAAGAGGAAGTGGGAGGAGCTGAGCACTTGCTGGGGCCACGAGGAAGGTGGCCAAGAAGGATTGAACCACACCCACCACAATAAAGGCCACGCCCACCAAAAAAACTGAATAAAATAAAGTCATGTTCCCTTCCAAATGTTTTAACAAGGTTTTGCACCCTCAGTTTTCAGAGTCTCTATTTAAATAACCTGAAAATCTGACAGTGGAGATAGCCATAGGATTCTCATGAAGAGGCTCTGATCATGACCATTAACACAGGCTGTTATGACTTCACCTGGATTTTTCAAGAGTCACTACAGTGAAATGGTTAAGAGGAACAGATATGAGAGAACTCAAAAAAAAAAAAAAAAAAAAGGGCCATTAAACCAACACAGTTAACAAGACTAACAAAAGCCCATCACATACGCCTCCAGCTCCTGCTTCATCTTTGTGAATTCTTCCTTTGTCATCGACCCTTCCCCTTCCCCAAGCTTCTGCAGCTTTTCCCGTGAAGCATCAAAATCAGGCCTTGGTGGTGCTGGTGGGATCTATAATAAAACAAACAAAAAAACAAACCTTTAAGGAGCCATTTCTTTCTTTTTTAAACATTTATTCTTTTTAGGTATGCATATACAGATGCCCAGGCCTGTGTAGTGCTCAGAGAATAACCTACAGGGCTCCACCCCCTCCACCATGTGGACCCAGAGAGCAAACTCAGGTCTCCAGGGCCTGCTGGCAGACATGTTTCCACCAGGTGAGCCACATTGCCAGCCCTACCTACTTCATGAAGATGGCAACTCCTGTACTCAGGAGGCTGATGTAGAGTGGCTGCAAATCTGTGACTAAGCTGGCCCACCTAATACAGCCCTAATTACAAAGTGAAACCCTGCCTCAAGCAGAACAAAACAACACTGAGTTGATGATGCCAAAGTCTAACAAATAAACTGAGCACCAGAAATACCAAAACTGAGATTAGAAAACATCACTAGTTTTAGAAGCCAAGTTCTGTGGGTTCCCTTACACCAAAGAAGAAATATAGTACAACATTATTTTATTAGCTTGTAGCACAGGCTGGCCTACAACTTGCATCCAACCCTCTTGCCTAGCTCCCTCCCCGACAAGTGCCCAGCTCCCATAATACTATTTGGAGAGGGCATTTAAGGAGTGGAGAGATGGCCCAGGTAAAAGCACTGAGACATAATGCCTGATGACTTTAATTTCTATCCTGCATACAGGCCAGACACAGAGGCACATATCTAAAATCTCATGCATATGGTCTACAAACATGTGCACACACATTAAAATAAGTATTAAAATTAAAAAATCTTGGGGCTGGAGAGATGGCTCTCAAGTTAAGAGCACTGGCTGCTCTTCCAGAGCTCCTGAGTTCAATTTCCAGCAGTCACATGGTGGCTCTGTAATGAGATCTGGTGCCCTCTTCTGGCCTGCAGGGACACATGCAGGCAGGACACTGTATACATAATAAATACAAATAAATCTTAAAAGAAAAAAAAAGTTAAAAATCTTAAGGCATTTCTACCCAGGTGCAATGTTGCTCACTTTAATCCCAGAACTAAAGGAGGCTAAAACAGCCAAATCTTTGGGATTTCAAGGTTTCCTTGGTCTACATAGGGTGTTCCAGGTCAGCTAGAACTACATAGTGAAATCTTGTCTCAAAAAAGAAAGCTGGATCTATGTCTTTAATCCCAGCACTCGAGAGACAGAGGCAGGTGGATCTCTTGAGTTTGAGGCTAACCTGGTCTACAGAGTTCCAGGACAGGTAGGGATATCCCACAGAGAAACCCTGTCTCAAAAAACAATAAATAAACAAAACAGGGGGTCTGCAAGTCAGAAGTGATAGACCATATAATCCCATATTGGAAGGCTGAGGCATGGGAACATGAGAGTAACAGATTGAAGGCAACCATAGGCAACTCAGTAAGAGCCTATCTCAGAATAAATAAAAATTAGCTGTGGGGTTGGCAGGATGGCTCACGGGGTAAAGGCACTTACCAGAAAGCCTGACTGTCTAAGTTTATCTATGGAACCCACAAGGTGGGAGGAGAAAACTTACTCTTCTTCTGACCTCAGGGTATGCCCACACACAAACAAAAATAAATGTAAAGCAAAAAAGTTTTCAAATGTTTATAAGAAAAATGATTAAACACAAAAGTAATTATTAAATTAAAAATCTGTAATAGGTTATAACAGTGGGGTTTTATTCATACATATGAGTGTGTATGTGTGTGCATGTATATATATATATATATGTATATGAATATAAAATAAATGCATAGGTTGTTCGTTAAAACAGGATTCATTTGTGTGGACCAGGCTGTCCAAGAGATCCACCTGCTTCTGCCTCCCAAATGCTGGGATTAAAGGAGTGTGCCACCACACTTGGCTAGGATTTTTTTTTCTTAAATAATGGTTATTATCATAAGACACAGAGTATTAAAAGGGGTCCAAAATCAAGACTGTTGTAAGTTCAAGGTCAACCTGGACTACAGGGTGAGTTCCAGACAAGGAAGGAGCTAAACATCACAGCAAGACTATTTTGTATAAACAAAAAAGAATTCAAGGTTAATCAAAAAAGTATAACATTTTCAAAGTTAAGACAAGGCAACTCAGGATAAAAGGTGGTAGGCCAATGCCTCACAACTGGCATTTTTACAAATCACATTAGTTACTAAAGTGCTAAACAAAATCCCATGAGTTTCTAAAGTGAAAATTTGGACTAGCAAAATGGTTAGTAGTAAAGACACCTGGAGTTCTTGCAAAAGAGCCAAGATCAGTTTCTCATACTGTTGGCTAGCTCACAACCCCTCTAACTCCAGCCCCAAGACTTCTGACTGACCCTCCAGCCTCCACAGGCACCTGTGCTAAGACACACACACACACACACCCCTACCTCTAGATGCATGCACATTTAAAAAAAGAAAAAAAATCTTAACAAGAAAATGAAACCCAATACTTACAATGTAACCTGCATAGTCTTCATTTTCAACGAAGGAATCATGAAGCCAGATAAATTCCTCATGTTGTCGAACGACTGAAAATTCATTTTGTTTAAAATTTGGCAATGAACTCTGCAAAGACAGTAACTTTCTTGAATAAACATAAGATTATCCATGGATGTTTGAAAAAAAAGTCACAGGCTCCTACTTATTGTACTGTTACTATCATTTAAATGTTATAGTACTAGCTGGGTGTGGTGGCACTCACGCGGAAGTTAAGAAGCAGAGGCAGGCGGATCTCTGGGAGTTGGGCCAGCCTGGTCTACTTAGTGAGTTCCAGGCCAGCCAGAGCTACACAGTGAGAGACAGACAGACAGAAAAACAAACACACACACAAGAACTTAAAAATTAAATTTTTATCTAGGTTCTATGTTAGTTCCTAAAATCATAAGTAACTTCTCCAGCCTAGTATACATAACCAGACAGGCAGAACTACATATCTTAAAAAAAAAAAAAAAAAGACAAAGTAAGCAAAGAAAAAGTAACTTCCCTAAACTTGTCTGTGAAAGTACAGCCGACTAAGATCTATGTCTCTTTCTCATACAAAGTTCCAATCAACATATGACACAAGTAACAGCATCTCTAAAGGAACACAAAATATAAAGCCCCACTTTACCTTTGTGTGAACGGTGAATTTGACTTTATCCCTTTCACTAAGAGCATCCGAAATGTCCACTTGCAGGGCTGCATCACTTTGGAGATCTACATTTATTGCTTTAAGCTAAAAAGAGAAAGCACAGAGTAAAGAAAATCTCTCTACTAATGTATATGTATGTGTATATGTGCCTGGCTGTATGTATATGTGTCCATCATGTGCATGAAGGAGCCCACGAAGGTCAGGAGAGGGGGTAAGAGCGCCTTGGAACTGAAATTACTAGCAGGTATGAACTGCCATGTGGGTGCTGGGAACTCAAGTAGGGTCCAGTATAAGAGCCGTAAGTGGTCATAGCTGAGAAGCCATCTTTCCAGTCCCCGTTTCTGTTTTTTAAAAGACAGGTTGGTCTCAAGCTTGTGAAGCTCTTGTCTCTGACTTCGAGGGCTGGAATTAAATGTATGCGTCACGAAACCTGGCTCTGTGCACTTTTTCATCTCCTTCCAACAAGATGACACAAAACCAAAACAGAGAGCAGGGCGTGAACTGTCTCTCCTAAGGCCTAGCACTCAGGAAGCTGCGGCAGAATGATACATCCAACACCAGTTTGGACTACACAGCTAGTCAGGCCCCAGCTTAACCTCCACCATCAAAAATGTAAAGAGCCTTTTTACTCTTTGGGTTTTATTTTTAAAGATTTATTTTTATTTATTTATTATTTTATTTATTTGCCTTGGTGTTTGCCTGGAACTGGAACTACAGACAGTTGTTAGCTGCCATGTGGGTGCTGGGAATCGAACCCGGGTCCTCTGGAAGAGCAGAGGGTGCTCTTAACCGCTGAGCCATCTCTCCAGCCCCTTAAAGATTTATTTATTTATTATGTACACAGTATACAGAAGAGGATATCAGCTGTCATTATAGATGGTTGTGATGGTTATTGTCATGTGGTTGCTGGGAATTGAACTCAGGACCTCTGGAAGAACAGTCAGTGCTCTTAGTCTCTGAGCCATCTCTCCAGCCCTTCGGGTTGTTTTTTTAACTCATGCCCAAGCCACTGTGGTAGGCTGGCTAATGGCTCCTAAAAGTATCTCTATCAAAACCTGCAATCTGTGAATGAGCCTTAGGAGGCCTAAAGGCCTTTGCAGATCTAATTCAATTAAGAGTTTTGAGATGAGATTATCCTGGCTCATGGGGATAATCTTTAAGGACAAACCCGGCAGGGTAGGCTCCTCACTCTGAAGGCAGAAGCAGGTGGAGCTCTGTAAGTCAGCAGCAGCTTCATCTTAGAGCAAGTTTCAAGCCAGCCAGGGCTATCTACTGTCTCCAAACAGGACCAACTAGTTCAGCTGAGAGAAGGCAACATGACTGCAAAGATCTGAGCACTGCAGCACCAGTAAGGAATGTTGGCAACGGCGGCTGCTGCTGCTGCTGCTGCTTTTTCTTCTTCTTTTTAAAAGATTTATTTATTATGTATACAACATTCTGCTTCCACTATGCCTATGTACCAGAAGAGGGCACCAGATCTCAAAACAGATGGTTATGAGCCAGCATGTGGTTGCTGGGAATTGAACTCAGGACCTCCAGAAGAGCAGTCGGTTCTCTTAACCTCTGAGCCATCTCTCCAGCCTGGCTGCTACTTCTGAGCGAGAAACAAAAAGACCCAACAGAACTCAGGAGGGAAGACACCTGGATTAATGCTGATTCCTTTATTCTATATTATATGAGTGTTCTGTATGTATACCTGCACACCAGAAGAGAGTAGTAGGTCCTATTACAGATGGTTGTGAGCTACCATGTAGTTTCAGCATGTGGTTGCTGAAAATTGAACTTAGGTCCTCTGGAAGAGCAAGTGCTCTTAACTGCTGAGCCATCTCTCAGACCCTAACGCTAATTTATGACTTCTAGAATTATGAGAATGAACTGCTGTTGTTTTAACCCATTTGTGGTAATTCATTGCAACACACAGAGCAAACTAGTACATTAATCAGTTTTTGGAATAACTTTACATTTCTCTATTTTGCTCTCTTTTTGCATGCAGGTGCTCACACACACAAACACAAGCAAGCACAGCTGGGGGTTAGTGGGGTGGGATGAGATGTCAAGGCTGATTTTTGCACGTGGGGACCAAGCTCTACTGCTGAGCTACACCCCCAGCTCACATTTCCTGATCTCTTATGTTTTCAATGCCTATATGCTAAGGGCCATGGGAGTGTACAGCAAATGACAAGCAGTATTTTACAGGTTGTCCTACCAGATGAATAACTCTGTTCATCTGGGAACCCCACTAGGCAAAGTCTGTGGAGGAGCCCTATTAAACAAAATCCATGGAGTGGTTCCACTAGGCAAAGCCTGTGGGGTGTCTGGCTGTAGATACTGGTTTTCTGTCTGTAGCTATCTAGGGTGCCACTGCTATGCTTCCTAATAAGAACAGCTGTGGGGTTCTTTCCACAGCTCACAGATGGTCTATTTTACATCTTTGGGCACACTTACAGGAATGGATAGTCAAGAAAATTGATTTCTGATGTACAGAAATAATACCAGAATATTCTCTACTCACACAGGAAAGTAACAGTATTTTCGGTCTCAAAGACAACTAATTTTAGACTTCAGAACAAATTCAAATGGACTAAACTGCCCCTACAGAAAATATACAAGGACTAATTCCCAGGTGTTGTTTATTGCTAAATCAAGGCCAGGCTACTTTGAGACATACCCCCTTGCAATAGTGGACTTTCTGCACATACCCTGACCACTCAAGGTTCAACCTGCTACTGTTTTTGTTAAGTCCTGAATTTCAGTGTCATTCTCTGTCTGAGAAAAAGTACTTTACAACTGGCTGGTCTTTGTTACCTTACTAGCCTGGGAATAATTAACTGCATGACTTCATGTGTTTTGAGAATGGGATGGGCCCTGAAAATGTAACATATAATTGTCCAGATGCAGGGAGCAGCAGCAATGTAGGGGTGAAGAGAGAAGAAATGAGTATTTATGAATGAGAACATGTAAGAGCAGCCAACAATGCAGGGAGAAAGCTATGTAGAAGAAGCCTAAAGGGTGAGACATATGTGAGAAAATGAATGAGTGAGCAGAGTGAATGAATTGAATGATGTAGAAAAAGCATATGTGTGAATGGATGTGTGAAAGATAAAGCTGTGTGAAAGAGCTGTTGCTACACAGAAAAACTATGCACAGAGCTGTATGAGTGTGTAAGAACAATGTAGTATGTTCTATGGTGAGAAAACAGTGTAAATAAGATGAACAGCTATGGCTGTATGGAGATTTGTAATTGTGGAAAAGATGAAACTGGATAAAAGGAGACACGGAAGAGAAATGCATGTAAAAGAAAGATGTGTCGACATGTGAAAATAGATATAACTGTGCAGAGATGTATGACCATATGTATGTAAAGTAAGGTATGTAGTTGTATGTATAGAATGCAGCAATGTGGAGATATGTAGCTGAATGGAGACAGAGAGACCATTTTTTTTTTTTAAACTTTCTTTCTTTCTTTCTTTCTTTATTTATTTATTTATTTATTTGCCTTGGTGTTTGCCTGGAACTGGAACTACAGACAGTTGTTAGCTGCCATGTGGGTGCTGGGAATCGAACCCGGGTCCTCTGGAAGAGCAGACGGCGCTCTTAACCGCTGAGCCATCTCTCCAGCCCCCCAGAGAGACCATTTTTAAGAAGTAAAAGAGAAGGTTACTATCAGAAGACATGTATGTTTCCTATTTTACTAGTCAGATAATTTATTCACAATTATCCAAGATAAAAATGTTTTTATCCCTTCCCTACTCTGAAGCATTCTTTTTATTTATCACCTTGGAGTGGATCAGGGTCTTCATTACCTAGATTAGCATTTCCCAAACACAACTGATAAAGAACCTGACACCAGATGTGGTGGTGCATGCACATCTGTAATCCCACAGGCAGAAGGTATGGCAGGAGTGACTCTGAAGCCAGTTTAGCTACTAATGAGCAATGTGCCAGCCTGAGCTACATGCCAGACCCTGTCCCAGAAAACAAAGGTCACTCCAGGTTATTTTTCTTTCACTTCCCCTCTTTCTACACCAAACACAATGCCCTCCCTTTTATCAACAGCCCAATTCTTGACTTTTCTTTTTTTGTTTTCAGAGACAAGGTTTCTTTATAGCCCAAGATGACCTTGAATTCAAGGCTCCTGAGTGCTGGCATTTACAGGTATGATGGAATTATAGGTACCTACCACCATGCCCAGCTGACATCTGTCATCTCGATTCTATCTCTATGGCCATTCTTGTGTCACATAATGAACACTTAGTGTTCCTAATGTTGTCACTTCTGGAACAGTTCCTCATGCTGTCTGTGGTGATCCCCAACTACAAATTATTCCGTTGCTACTTTATAATTATAATCTTGCTACTGCTATCAATCATGTGAATATCTGTTTTCCGACAGATGGTCCTAGGCAACCCCTGTGAAAGGGCTGTTCAATCCCCAAAGGGGTCTGACCCACAGATTAAGAAATGCTGATTTAGTCCATGACTCAAATATTTAAATACAATTTACATATAAAATGGAAGTCTTAAAATTAATTTGAAGTCTTATCAAACTCACATGTTGCAAAAAGCTAAGCTGAGATAATGAACATTTTTATTTCTATGGCTTCCAGAGAGTCCCTTTGTACCCTTTAACAAACTTAACTTTTCTGCTTTTAGTTCTTGTGTGTGGCTTATGATATGTGGGGAAATGCTCAAGCTGAAGGGCAAATGTCACACTCCTCACTATATTGTTTATCTTGAGATAAGGTATCACGGTACAGTCCTGGCTACGCTAGAACCTGCAATGTAGATCAGACTGCCCTCTCCCTCCCAAGAGCTGTGACTAAAAGAATATGATACCATTCTGGCTCATGTTTTTGGGACAGCACCTCTCCCAACCTGAAGCTGGCAGTTTCAGCTAGCCTGGATGGTCAACCACTTCCTGGCATCTGCCGGTATCCACCTACTCAGTGCTGAGTCACAAACACAGACTCATGTGGTGGTGGCAGCCTTTAATCCCTGCAGTTAGAAGGCAGAGGTGCATGAATGTGAGTTCAAGGCCAGCTGGTACAGGGTTACACAGAGAAATCCTGTCTCAAGAAACCAAAGGGAGGGAGGGAGGGAGGGAGGGAGGGAGGGAGGGAGGGGGATGAGGAGCGCAAACAAATCTCCAGTACTACTGTTCAGCTCTTCATGACGATAGAACACTCCCATCCCAACTTCTCATTTACGGTTCACCACCAGAGGGTTCCTTTAGACTCTTCTAGAGTCAGTCTCCACACCCCAATAATTACTTCCTAGTTCCTGACCACATAGAAATGTAGACATGAAGGATTACTTTGCTTGACAGTAAGTTGCACTTCATATACATAAGACATTTTTTCCAAGTCTTGTTACTAACAACCTCTTGGTTATTATAATGGACAAACCAGTCTCTAAAACGAAATTCCCCTTGCTTCCTTATCTCAGGTGGCAGTGCATTATAAAATAAAATCACTCACACATCAGCACAAAGTTTCACTGAAAGTTAGTTTGCTAAATTGCTTCAATGCATTTTTCTTTCTGGTTTTTGAGATACAGTTTCTTTGTGTAGCCCTGGCTGTTCTAGAACTCTATCTGTGGATTAGGTTGGCCTCGAACTGAGAGATCCACCTGCCTCTGCCTCCCAAGAACTGGGATTAAATAAAGGCATGCACCACCAGCATCCAGGTGCAATATTCAGTGCATATTTTTATATTTTAACATACTGAAATAGATTTTTTTTTTAGTTAATGACAAAACTACATTATTCTTTGTATTACACTGAATAAAATTTTCAATCACCTTCACTTAGATTTCATAAAACATTATATTGTAGATTCAATGTTCCTGGGTAGATTCTTTTCCTTCAGGGGAAAAAAAGTAACTGTAAAAGCTTTTATTAAGGGAAAGATTTAATACAGGCAGCCTGTGATCACTAACATTTGGTTAAATTTCTGCAACTAGTACGCTCAGTTTGAATAACTTTTTAATTAGACTTTAACTGGTTTAATCTTTATTTGGACTGATAAACTTTGTACTTTTTTAGCTAGAGACTGAATAGGTTAAATATTTGTGTTGCTGTTCATAAGGAAAAAAAGGACACAAAATGTGCATTAAGAAACAAAAACAGGGGGCTGGAGAGATGGCTCAGCGGTTAAGAGCACCATCTGCTCTTCCAGAGGACCGGAGTTCGATTCCCAGCACCCACATGGCAGCTAACAACTGTCTGTAGTTCCAGTTCCAGGCAAACACCAAGGCAAATAAATAAATAATAAATAAATTAAAAAAAAAAAAAAAAGAAAAAAAGAAACAAAAACAGGGGCTGGAGAGATGGCTCATCGGTTAAGAGGACTGACTGTTCTTCCGGAAGACCTGAGTTCAATTCCCAGCATCCACATGGCAGCTAACAACTGTCTGAAATTCCAAGATCTGACACCCTTACATAGTTATATATGCAGGCAAAACACCAATTCACATAAAATAAAAAAATAAATACTTAAAAAAAAAAGGAGCTGCAGAGATGGCTCAGCGGTTAAGAGCACTGACTGCTCTTCCAGAGGACCTGAGTTCAATTCCCAGCATTCACATGGCAGCTCACAACTGTCTGTTACTCCAACCCTCACACATAAATACATGCAGGCAACACATCAATGCAAATAAAATAAAAATAAATATTTAAAAAATTTTAAAAAAAGAAACAAAAATATAGGGCTGGAGAGATGGCTCAGAGGTTAAGAACACTGACTATTCTTCCATAATTCAATTCCCAGCAACCACATAGTGGCTCACATCCATCTGTAATGACATCTGGTACCTTCTTCTGTATACTGTATACATAATAAATAAATTTTTTTTTAAAAAAGAAACAAAAATATAGTATCATTAAACGTAATTTAAAGCCTAGGAAGGTGGCACACACACCTTTAATTCAAGCACTGGAGGCAGAGGCAGGCAGGCAGGCAGAGCTCTGGGAATTCCAGCCTGGTCTACATAGCAAGCTCTGTCTCAAAAAATACAAATAAATAATTAAATTTTATCTAAATATATTAGGCTAGAGAGATGGTTCAGCAACTTAAGAGTAACTGCTGTTCTTCTAGAAGACAGTGGACATGAATGCTGTTCTTCCAGATGACAGGAATTTAATTTATAGCACCCATATGGCTCATAACTGCTGGTAACTCCAGCTCCAGAGTTGGATTCCAAGGCAAGGCAGGACAGATGCTTGCCACTAGGTTCACGTCCTAGCCCCCACGTGGCAGCTCACAACTGTCTGTAATTCTAGTTCCAGAGGATCTGACACCTAATGCACATAAAAAAAGTTTTTAAATAAATAAAAGAGAAAGAAAATGCCACAATGAAACCAATTATGTATATTAATAAAAGCTGTATTTTTTTCATGTATTTTGTGCATCAATCTGTCCGTAATTTCCCTGTATTTGATATTCGTGTAGCTGAATCTGTAATTTTTACTAACCAGATCAAGTTGCCAGCATGTGTTGGTGTAAGTGAGCATCATAATTATTCCAAGTTGTGTTTCAGCCAAAAACATGCATAGAACAAAGTCTAGAATATATGCTAATTTCAGTTACGTATGTTCAACTCTTACTAAAATAAAGGGCTTTTAAAACAAATACAGGGGCTGGAGAGATATCTCAATAGGTAAGACTCTTACTGTACTGCTCTTGCAAAAGACCTAGTCCAGATATCAGCACAAAGGTCAAGAGGATCACAACTGCCTTCAGCTCCAGGGGATCTAATGTCCTCTTATAACCTCTGAACTCATGTGCACATACCTACACAAAGACATACATATAAACATGTAACCATATAATGAAAATAAATCTTGCCTGACACTCACTGGCTTCTCCGTCGCAGGACCCTTTTACAGCTCAGCTCTTTCTTATACCTCAGCTGCTATCTCTAGTTGCCTATAAACTGCTTTCTTTGCTTTTCTGAAAAGCAGCATCTCCTCTCCTTGTTCAGAATAAGATGCAATAGTGCTAGGTCTGAGCACATGTATTTTTTAGCTGAGTGCCCCTCAGCACACCTTGAGCCTGCAGCTTGTCATTATGGACTTCAGGTTCCATCTTTTAGCCATAACCTCCCCTTCAGAACCTCTGCCTCAGAAACATCAGGTACTACCTGAAGAACCATACCTACATATTATCCTTCCTGCCAGCAAGTCTTCCCCTTTCAGACTCTGCAAAACTCTAGGAGTTAACTCGTTTTGATGCAATAGTCCAGACCCTGGCACTCAACAGCATGTGTCTGACTACAGCTCCTATTAGCTGTATAAGGCCATAACTAGTTGGATGAAGGTACTTTATCACCTGTGCTGGGGTTTGTCAACTTAACACAAACTAAGGAAGAGCAATTATCAGCTGAGGTGACTCAGACCTGCTCACTGTGGGTGGTACCATTCCTACTCAGGTGAGCCTGGGCTGTAAGTGGTTGAAGAAGCCAGTAAACAGCAGTCCCCCACATCTGCTTCAGTTCTTGCCGTGAGCTCCTGTCCTGGTTTCCCTCCCTGACTACAAGCTCTATGCCCAATAAACCCTTTCCTCCTCAGGATGGTTCTTCTGGTCAGTGTTCTACCACAATAAAAAGCAAACCATGTAAAAGTGCAAAAAAAACAAAACAAAACAAAACAAAACAAAAACCCAACTTCATGAAGCTGCCCTCTGACCTCCACACTTCCAGTAACAATAAATAAAAGTTATAAACTTTTTTAAAAAGAGCCAATTATTTCCAAGGAGAAATTAAGTTGACCTCAGTGACTGTACTGATAGAGAATGAAATGTCTGATCCAGAGGTTGTCTGTACAATAGAATGATTCCACTGAGATAAGGACCGTGGAGGAGCAGAAGGACCAGGAGTCCAGAAGATGCAGTCACCCCACCCAGTCATTTTTAAACAGCGTCGCATTCAGAACTGAAAGTACACGCCAAGAGAATTAGGCCATCACTGACATGCACTGCACATCAAAGGCCTCATCTGTTTATTGCTCTGCCTGTTCATTTCTCTGCATGTGGCTTTGGGAGCAGCGGAGCTAAGAAAACAACAGCTCCCAATACTGTTAAGTTTCATTTTCCTTTTTTAACATTTGGGAAAGGGAAGAACACTGATAGGTTCTCACATTCTAGCCCAGGCTGACCTCAAATTGGCCACTTCTCTGCCTCAGTTCTCCCAAGGACATGCAGGGATTATAGGTGTGTATCACTATACCCAGAGAATGCTATTTTATTCTTTAGTTGCCACAAAACATTTACTTCATGTCATAAGAGCCTGTCTTGATAAAAATATCATGATGAACGGGGTGGAGGCCCAGCACGTGGGAGGCATAGGCAAATGGATCTATATTGAGTTCAAACCCAGCCTGGTCTACAGAATGAGTTCCTGGACAGCTATGGCTGGTATACAGAGAGACTCTATCTCGAAAAGCAAAAAACAAAAATGTAAAAAATAAAATAAGGCCAGGTGGTGGTTGCACATGCATTTAATCCAGCACTCTGGAGGCAGAGGCAGGCAGATCTCTGTGAGTTCAAATCGAGTCCAGCTTGGTCTATAGAGTGAGTTCCAGGACAGGCTACACAGAGAAACTCTGTCTCAAAAAACCAGTAATAAAAAAAAATAACGATGATAAATAAAAAAATAAAAATACCATGATGAAAACCCATGGCTGCTTTAGAAGATTTAAATACTGGCTTTAGTTTTCTCTACATATTGTTCTGAATGCCTGTGTTCTTTCTGGATCTGTAATATCTCTTTTTGCATTGAATAGGTCAAATATTCAACTTAAACTTGTCCCCAAGACTCCTCTTCAAAAGCTGGATGTGAGGGTGCACACGGGTAGTCCCAGTGCTTGGGAGGAGGAAGCAGAAAAGCCAGGATTTGTTTGGAGGGCTACATAGGGAGACCTATCTGAAAAACACAAAAGGGGAGGAGGCTGGCTCAACGGGTCAGTGGGTCAAGGAGCCACCACCCAAGTTCCCACATGCCCTAAGGAACGAACCAACTCCCACTGGTTGTCCTTTGCCCCAGACGTGCATCCCCACACAAAACAACAATAAAGTATGAAAGATTCCCTTTTTGAAAGGCTGAGCAAAATGTGGTTCTCAACCTTTGTGATATGACCCTTTAACAAAGGTCCTCATATTGTGATGACTGCAACCAAAAAATTATTTCACAGTCATTTCATAACTGTATTTTTGCTACTGTTATGAATCATAATGTAAATATCTATTTTCCTATGTTGTTAGGAAACCTCCTGTAAAAGGGTCACTTGATTCCCAAAGGGGCTGTGACCCACAGATTGAGAAGGCTACAGTGCCTTAAAGTCTAACTACTGGAATCTATTTCTATCAGGCCAGAAATGACACAGACGTTTAAGCAGAACAATTTCTGTCTCTAAAATGAGCAAACAGGAAACTAAACGTCCGAGAGTAATCAAACTTCAGTGGACACGAGTCCTGCCAGTGTGAGAGTATTTAAAAAGTAGTTGCTGGGAGCCAGAGAGGTACTCAGAGAGTAAAGTGTGTGCTGAACAGGCTTGATGACCTGACAGCAATCCCAGGACCCACAGTCCAGGACAAACCAATTCCTGATGTAGCTTTCAGACCTCTTCATATAGAATAAAAATAAAAATGTTTAAAATCTGGAGGAGGCTGAGCGATTCAGAGAGTTTGTTTTTCTTCCATAGGACCCAAGTCTGATTCCAACCACTCAAACTGGGCGGTGACAAGCTGTGAACCCCAGCTTCAGAGGATCTAACCTTTCTCTTTCCTCTAAAGCCCACAGAAACAAAGCCATGCAGACAGAAACAGTAAGATAACCCTACAATAAACTTTAAAAACAGCTGTCCTCTCCAACCAAGACACTTAGGGCAAGAACTGCAAATTTTTATCCTGCTTTTCAAATACCCCAAGTGATTCCGGTCTGGGTGGACCCTTTTGTTTTTGAGATAGGGTCTTGCTCTGTAGCCCAGGGCGGCTTTGAACCGGCCCTCCTTCTGCCTCAATTTCTATAGTGTCAAAGGAATGCACTAGCCCATCGGGGATGCCAGGCGACTCTGATGCAAGTATTTTCCTTTCTTGGGCAGGGGTTGAGGTAAAGGCCTGATTTGTAGTCTAGGCTGGCCCTGCACTTTCTAGGTAACATGGTTTACCCTAGAACCCAAGGCAATCCTCCTGTTAAATGCTCTAACTACAGGTACACACTACCACAATTAACCTGATCCAAAAGTATCTCAAAAATACTTTACTCACTGCTATGACCCTAAACTATTGAAGTTCTTCACAAGTTTTAAATTTCCCAACTATAAAGGAGTGAAGGCTTCACAGAGGAGCCAGTATGATGATTCAGCAGGTAAAGGTGCTTCCCACCAAACCCAATGAGGTAGATCCTCTGACCTCCATATGTATGCTGTAGCATGTGTACCCCACGTACATACATATATACTCACTCTACTTTTTTTTTTTTTTTTTTAATTTTTTGAGACAGGGTTTCTGTGTAGGTCTGGGTGTCCTGGAACTTGATCTGTAGATCAGGCTGGCCTCAGACTCACAGAGATCCATCTTCCTCTGTCTCCCAAGTGCTGGGACAAAAGGTGTGTGCCACCATCACCTGGCCATACAGACTTTAAAATAAATGTTAAAAGAGAGAAACTGAGGTTTCACATACTGACCCAACAGTCTGTGCAGTGCTGAGCATGGTGTCCAGCTGTATTTGCTGACTCACTAGTCCCTCGACAAGTGTACGCAGCCATCACTACATGCTAGCACATTTCTTTTTAGAGATTTACACTTCCTTCTTTTTTTAAAAACATTTTACTTTTTGCCTGTGGGGTGGTCAAAAGTGGGCAACATGTGAGAATTGGTTTTCTCTCCTCCATCATCTGGACCCTGGGGATTGATCGCAGATCTTCAGGCCTGGTAGAAAGTGCCTTAATTCACTGAAACACCTTCCAGTCCAACATTTCTAACTCATGATGTTTTTGTTTCCTCTTAGGGGAGAGGAGATCAAACCCAGTCACATAACCATGCTGGGCAAGTTCTACCATTGAGCTACGCCTCTAGCCTGTGTTTCGTTTGCGAATCTGTTTTTCTACTTCCATACCAAAAATGTCACCTAGGGCACTCCTCCTTGGCACTCCTCTCACTTTTCCTTGATAAAGTGACATTTGCTCTACTAAAAACAAGGGGTTTTCCCCACTTACACCATCCCACAACTCCCTGGTCAGCTGTGCTCTTTGCCTCCTCTAAGTTCTCAGACATATCACTATAGTACTTCCAGTTCTGTAAACAAATTTTATAAAAGCAAAAAGCCACCAACACAAATTATGCATTAGAAAACATTCCACCTTTCATGTCATTTATATAAAAGGATTTTTAGAAAGTTAACACTTTTGATGAAAAAAAAAATCCTATTTGCTTTTTATGGCAGACCACAAAAGGTAGTTCTTAACCTAAACAAAGCAACATGCTTTTAGAAAATCAGTTTAACTCAACTGAAACTAATCTCATTTCATCATTAACTACTAGTCCCTCCAATTTATTTTCTTTTCCAGCACCAAGGATTGAAGCCAAGGTCTTACTTATGCCAGGCAAGTATACTCCCCTTGACTTACAACCCCAGTCCCGTTCCTACCTGAAAATCCATAATATACCAGACAGCGGCACAGCCTTTCATCTTAGTACTGGGGAGGCAGAGGCAAGCAAGCATCTGTGAGCTTCAGGCAAACCAGAGCTACAAAAAAGCTCCCGTCTCAAAACATCAATTAGTAAATTCTAATTGTCTTACCCAGTAAGTGCATATACATCTATTACACATAAACATTAACTAGTTTTAGGAAACAGAACTCATGAGATGCTCGTATGTAAACAGGAATTGATTTATCATTTACAGAAGCATCTGGTGGATTGGGGATTTAGCTCAGTGGAAGAACGTTTGCCTAGCAAGTGCAAGGTCCTGGGTTTGGTCCTCAGTACCAGGAAAAAAAAAAAAAAGAAAAAATAACAGAAGCGTTTGGTTGCTACTCTCAAGTCCTCCATGATGAGTCTACACCCATACTATGAGCCCTTTGAGACTCCTTAGAGCTCACACCCCATACTCTTGGTGTGAGTCTGTCTGTCTGTTTCTCAACTTTCGTGCTAAAGTTTATATTAAATATCTCTATAAAACCCCATCTTGGACCTGCAAGATAGCTCAGTAAAGTGCTCACAGAGCAAGCCTAATGACGGGAGTTCAAACCCAGAGCCTAGGTAAAAGGTGGAGGGGGAGAGCTGAGTCTACAAAGCTGTCCTCTGTAATGGAATACATGTATGACATAAAAGCAGACTGGGGACTGTTTGGAGAAGAAAAGGGATCAGCAGTGATATGTGATCATGATGTCAAAGCTTCAGGGGCTGGTGAGGACTTCAGGAGTTCAGAGCTCGCTGCTCTTACCAAGAACCTGAGTTCAGTTCCCAGCATCCAAATCAGATCGTCCACCATCACCGGGAGCTGCAGGTTCAGGGGCCCCAACCCTTTGTGGCCTCTACAAGCACTAGCCCACAAATGCACCTACCCACAGAACTAAAAATAAATCCTTGAACTCTCTCCCTAGGAGACTCCTAGAGAACTGGCAATGTAAGACTTTAATTCAAAGATCCACCACCACCTCTGCCCTCTAGAGTGCTGGGATTAAAAGTGTGAGCTACCTAGACATCAACACCTAACCTCTTACCAATATTCTGAAATCTTGGCCAATATCCTGCAGAGCTTTATCACCTACAACATTAACCAACACCTAATCTCTCACATTATCTAGGATGGATAAGTAAAAGCGACTTGGAAAACAAAAGAACTAGGCTGGGTAGCATGTACCTGTAATCCACACTGGGAAGGCAGAGGAAGGACAAACTGGACTACATGGAACTTGTCTCAAAAAAACAAACAAAAGGGAGAGAGGTGAGACGGGGAAGAGGTGGCTGCACAACACTCCAGAGGCGGAAGCTGGTGGACCTCTAAATTTGAGGCAAGCTTGGTCTATAGAGTGAATTCCCGGACAAGCAGGACAACGGAGAAACCCTGACGGGCGTCAGGGATAGAAAGGGACTAAAGAATAAAGTGTAAGCTATTAAATGGTAAAATGGTGACATCACAACTTTAGTTTGTGGCAACCATACATTAGTATCAGTACTTTGCAAAACAGCACCTATACAACACACTACATGTATCACTATCCCTCAAAGACAAAAGGTTCGGACTGAGTGGGAGGGAGATCAGAGATTTAAACTAGGAGATGGGGAAAGGGTAAGGGCTACAAACTTTCAGTTTTAAGTGTTCTCATCAGAAAGAAACCGAAGGTACCTGGGTGAGGTATATGCTAATTAATTTGACAATGGTAATTATTTCACAGCCTCTACATGCATCAAACTATAACGCTGTACATTTTAAATACTAAATTATTATTTTGTGAGTCATGCCTCAATAAAGATAGAAAAAGGAAACAATATACAGAGAACCCCAAAAGAAAAGGGGATGAGGGATACATTATAAAAAGTAAAGATACTGAGGGCTACCACTTCTCTGCAAAATCTTAAGGCACAGCTGAGATTCGCTGACTGCAAAAAATCATTCCTAAGGGGTAAATTTAGACTAAATTCATACTATTCAGCAAAGAAAAGGGGAAGGGAGATTCCAAAAAGCCACAGAAGATTCTGAAGGTACCACCGGGAAGGTCTGAGGATGGGGGCGTTCCAACCCGGCCTCCACCTTGGCCACCCCACCTGCAGCGGGGCCTGGGAAGCGCAGGCTCAGCACCGGGCTGGATCGCCCGCCAGGAGTGAGTCCCGCGGAACCGAGAGGCGCACGACCCCAGGGAAGAAGGGCTGCAGAAGGGCGGGGCGCGCGCCGCCGAGGTCGGAAGGGCACTGCGGGGCGGCAGCGCAGCCCGGGACCGGTCCTCGGGCCACGGCGGGGAAGGGACAGCAAGCACAACTTACTCCGCGGTCTTCCTCCGAGAGGAAGTCGGGGCCGTCATCCAGGCCTTCCTGCTGAGTCCGCGGGCCCGCCGCACCGAGGGGGAGGAGGGGGAAGGGGAGACACAAAGACAGACATTAGCGCCCGGCCCGGCCCGCGCCGTCCCCGCGCCCGCCGCCCCCACCGCGCGCCCCGGGTTCGGCGCCGCCGTGAACACCCACCATCATGGCTGCTTCGCGTCCAGGGCTCGCGCAGACGCACAAGCAAGGGCACGAACCAGCCGGCCGCGCGGGTGGGGCGGGGGGCGGAGTCTACCGCTAGGCCCGCCCCCCTGCCCGCAGAAGGGCGGAGGGGTGGGTGCGTCCCCCCCCCCCAAGGAAAAAGGACAAGGAATCTTCAGCTCCTGGTAAGCGGGTCCAAGGGTCGGCCTGGGCCATGGTAGCCGCTTGCTGCTGGCTAGCACAGGTTTGGGAAGGCCCCAGGGCCACCGGGAGAGCCATCCAGATCTCTTGCCCCGAGGGCCCAGAAAAATTGTGCAAGCAACCCCAGGAAGCCCCAGTAAATATTCTTGTCTTTATATTGAGCTACATGATGATTAATCACCATTAATACCACATCGCCTGTGAAAGTTGGAGGAAGGAGAGCCTTCACACAATAAGCAGACGGGGCTATAATCAAGCTTTTACTGCTGGGGAAGTAATAACTACTTCAGTTTGGGGTACTAATGACTGAGCTCTATAAACAATGAGCTCTTCTCAGTACAAGAGTATTCCTTACCTTTATACTATGAGATAATCCCCGAACTTGCTCTAACTGCCTAGATGGACAGCACCAAACCAGTATCCATAGGCACTTCAAAACAAGAAATAATTTCTCAGACCAGCATGTGGTTTAGCAGTGAAAAAAGGTACTTGAACGTACTTGCTGCTAATGACCTGAGTTTGATCCCCGAGCCTCCTGATCCCCAAGGTAGAAAGATGCTGCTCATTCTTTAACACACACACACACACACACACACACACATGAGATTAATAAATAAAATAAATACAATTTTAAAACTAAAAAATCTAACCTGCTGCATTTCACCTCTACAAAGGCACACTCATACAATCCTTATGTCTCCATCCATTTGATGACATCAGCACTTTCAAATGTTCAAGCCAGAAACCTATTCAAATCCTTTATCTTCCTCACTGCCCATTCTTCAAATCCAAACAAATGTCATTGTGTCTGCAACTGATTCACTTTCTCCACCTCCTTTCCTATACATATACATGTGTGTGTCCATCCCCTGGCCACATGTGTGTGTCCATCCCCTGGCCACATGTATGTATCTATCCTGGCTCCTCTCAGCTCTTCTCACCCTGCCTCCTACTCACACTCTCTCTCTCTCTCTCTCTCTCTCTCTCTCTCTCTCTCTCTCTCTCTCTCTCTCCCTCCCTCCCTCCCTCCCTCTCTCCTCCCCACTTTCCCTCTCTCCCCTCATGGCCTGATCCAGTCTACTACTTTCTCTGCACTGGACTCTTCCAGATGCCTCTGCTGTCCTCTCCCTCATATCTACAAAAAAATCCTTCCCCTCAACCACACCTTGGATTGATCTTGTCTTCACTTTATGACATGTAACTCAGGCAGGCCTACATGTTTCAACCAGGTGGC
The DNA here is from genome assembly GCA_004025045.1 of Sigmodon hispidus. Classification (NCBI taxonomy): domain Eukaryota; kingdom Metazoa; phylum Chordata; class Mammalia; order Rodentia; family Cricetidae; genus Sigmodon; species Sigmodon hispidus. Next base: position 48,882 of record PVIH01010090.1, read on the forward strand.
CTCAATAACCAGATTCTCCTGCCTCTGCTTCCCCAGCTACTAGGGTTATAAATTCTGCTATCACACCAGACATACTTGTGTTATGCTTGTTCAAGTTCTTTCTTTCTTTCTTTCTTTCTTTCTTTCTTTCTTTCTTTCTTCCTATAGAATCTTTTGGATTAGTCCCACCCTCTCCACTTCCACAATAATCACTATCCACGACTCTTCTCTGGCCATTTGCAACTATCAGTCTTTCAAATGCTGAGATTATTCTTTGCCCAACATTTTCCAGGTCACTGTTTTGTACTTGTGTTTTTTTTTTTTTTTTTTTTTTACTCTAGCCCCATGTTTGGTGCCAAAATGTTGTTTGGTTTTGCTCTTTTACGGGGCCCACCACCTCTTAATTATAAATGCCTAGTCTTATCTTGGCTTATATCTTGCCAGCTTTTCTTTTTTAATATTTATTTATTACATATACAGTATACAGAAGAGGGTACCAGATGTCATCATAGATGGTTGTGAGCCACCATGTGGTTGCTGGGAATTGAACTCAGGACCTCTGAAAGAGCAGTCAGCGCTCTTAACCTCTGAGCCATCTCTCCAGCCCCTTGCTAGCTTTTTTTAATCCTAAGGTATCTGGTCTACCTTTTGCCTCTGGGCTTTTCCTTGGATAGATGGCCCCTGGTGTTCTCCTTCTCTAGCTCTTCTGGCTCTTCTCTGTGCTCCCAGATTTCTCCTTCTGTTTATTCTCTCTGCCTTCCAGCCCTGCCTGTCCTTTCTCCTGCCTTGCTATTGGCCATTCAGCTCTTTATTCGACCATCGGGTGTTCTAGACAGGCAAAGTAACACATCTTCACAGAGTTAAACAAATGCAACATAAACCAAAGTAACACACTTGAAAATAATATTCTACAACATTGTATAGCCTAGGTTGTCTTCAAATTTGTGATCCTCCTGCCTCAGCCCCCTAAATGCTGGAATTATAGATGTATACCATCACTACTGAATAGCGCCTAATTTTTCTTATGCTCCCTCTCTCTCTCTCTCTCTCTCTCCCATCCTGCACACTGCTATCAGTTGTCATCTTACAACACAGATGTGGATGGTTTCTAGGCAACTCTGCTCAATAATGTGTATGTTGGAGCAGTGGCTGTTTGCATGTCTGTGTACAGGTATGTACACCCATATGTGCATATGTGAAGGTCAGTGGTTAAGGTCAGGTATTATCTTCCTCCTCCATCTCTCTCCTCCCTGTCTCCTAACACAGGGTATCTCACTGAACCCAAAGTTCACCTACTGGCTAGGCGAACCCCAGTGATCCTCCTGTCTCTGCCTCCTCAGGCATGGGATTACAGGTTCCTGTTTTTCGGAGTATTTTTTTATGTAATTGCTGGGTGTAGTGGTTTGAAAGAAAATGCCCCCAAAGGGACTGACACTATTAGGAGGACTGGCCTTGTTGAAATAGATGTGGTCTTATTGGAGGAAGTGTTACTGTGGAGGTGGGCTTTGAAGTCTCATATATGCTTAAGCCACACCCAGTGTCTCAGATCACTTCCTGTTGCCTTTGGACCGAGAGGTGAGGACTCTCAGCTCCAGCACCTTGTCTGCCTGCGTGCCGCCTTGCTTCCCACCATGACAATAATGGACTAAACCTCTGAACTTCTAAGTATTTTCCTTTATAAGAGTTGCCGTGCTCATGGTGTCTCTTCAAGCAATAGAACTCCAGCTAAGGCACTGGGGATTCAAACTCAGGTCAGCATGTTTTCACAGCAACACTTTACCCTCTTGGTTACCTTAATGAGCCACGACCATTCTGTAGTGGTCCACACCGCTCAGTCTACAATTTCAAGTCCTCCATATTTGAATCCCTCCCTAGTTTCCATGTCCTCCATCCTAACTCACTGAATTGAAACTCTTTAAAAAAAATGGCAAACTTGGGCTGGAGAGATGATGACTCAGTGGTTAAAAGCACTGGCTGTTATTCCAGAGAACATGAGCTCAATTCCCAGCAATCACATGGTGGCTCCCAACCTTCTGTAATGAGATCTGACACCCTCTTTTGGCCCACAGGTGAACATGCAGACAGAATACTGTACAAATTATTCATTATTATATATTATTTATTAATAAATAAATCTTTTTTAAAAACAGCACATTTAAACTGGGCAGTGGTTGTGCACATCTTTATCCCTCATTAGGAAGGCATTCATTTTCTATAACATGGGGTCTTTCATTTGGCTAAAGGTCACTAATTAGGCTAGACTGGCTGGCTAGGAAGGCTTCTGCTTCAAGCACTGGCATTACAAACAGGCAACATGTCTAGCATTTTCTTGTAGACTCTAGGGATGGAATTTACCAACTGAGCCATCTCCAAACCCCCTAAAATGGTCTTTTAAGCTTCAAACCATGAGGGATCAGGCAGTAAAGTACCAATGAGTAGAAATGTTTTAGTGAGCCTGGCATGTACAGTGTGAATCACATCTGTAATCCCAGGATTTAGAAGGTTGAGGCAGGGGAATTGCTGTGAGTCAGAGAGCAGATTAGGCTACATAGTGAGCTCGAAAACAGTCTGGGCTACCTGTGGGAACCTGCCTCAAACACAACACTGTACTATCAAACAGGTAGAGGCAGGATGGTCAGGACCTCAAAGTCATCCTGTGCTAAGTAGGGAATTTGAGACTAGCCTGAGCTGCACGGGATCCCCCCTCCTTCAGTCCCCCCCCCCCACATACACACCTCTAAATAATGGAGCTCTGAAATGATTCAACAGATAAAAAGTGCTAATTTGTTTTTTGGTTGAAGATAATGGCCCTGTAATGGGTAGGTTGAAAAAGAGGGAAGGGGGCAGGCAAAAGCATCTTGTCCTAGGTACTGCCATTTTGACTTCACAAACATTCACAAATGTTTATGATTTTTGTGCTTATAAACCCCGTGCTTCCGGGAGAAACAAGGCTCCCGAGTCCTTGTCCTGGGTGTAACAAGGAGTGGAGCTACAATTAATAAGCAGGATTTGTGTACAACTCATAGCAGTGTGTTTGTTCATGTGGATGAAGGTCCGAAGGGTTGTATAGAAACACTTCAGATGCCTCAATTGTTTTTAAATTTCATATTTATTAATATTTATGTGTGTGATTTGAGTGTGGGTGTGCACGGGCCACAGTGGATGTCAGAGAACAAGTGGGAATTGTCTCTCTCCTTCCACCATGTATTCGAAATCTTGAAGTCAAGATGCCAGGCCTGCCTACGTGCCGAGTGCTTTTACTTACTGACCCTGCCTCAGCCAGTATCCACCCAAGAGTCTTAAATGTCAACATTTAAATGAGGCCCAGAGATTCTGTAATCCTTAAATGCCAAAGAGTTAAAGTCTCTATTTATGAACAGCATATAGGACTGGATTGAAAATATAAGTGTTTGTTTTAAATATTTATTTATTATATATACAGAAGAGGGCACTAGATCTCATTATAGATGGTTGTGAGCCACCATGTTGTAGTATGTTTTTTTTTGGCTTGTTTGGGTCTGGAGATTTGTGATTTGGCGCACGTGTGGCACCGGTTTGGAATTTGGTTTGTGTGTCTGTAGTTTTTGTTTTTTAAAAGAAATGAATTATATGTTTATATATTTTATATTGTTTGGCCTATATTTTAAGTGTATTATTAGTTAGGTTTTTTTTTAATTAATTTATTTTTATGAATTTATTTATTATGTGGTTTGTAGTTTGTGGTTTATTTGAATTTTTATATGTTTTTTTTTTGGGGGATAGATGGCGACTAGTAAACTCTATTTTTTTTTTAATTTGGCTGTTTTTGATTTTTTATTTATTTTTATGGTGTCTTGTATGGGTTTAAACAGTTATTTATTTATATTGTAAACCAAGTTCCAAACCGGCGCCACACGTGCGCCAGGTCACAAATCTCCAGACCCAAACAGGCCAAAAAAAACATACTACAACACCATGTGGTTACTGGGAATTGAACTCAGGTCCTCTGGAAGAACAGTCAGCACTCTTAATCTCTGAGCCATCTCTCCATCCCTGAAAATATAAGTATTTTAATATAATTAAAGTTACAATTAAAATGACCAACAAAAACATGGTGGTTACCGTAGCCATAATCCATAGAAAGCTCACCTGTGTAAAAGAACGTGCCCATGAAAGAATAGAGTTGTTAATTAATGCCTAAGCTTTTCTTCTGAGCAAAGGTCTTAAGCAATATTTTGTGAGTGATAAAAAGTAATTATCAGTAGAGCTTGGTGGTACACACCTTTAATCTTAGCACCGGGCGCCAGAGGCAAGTGGGTCAAATTCAAGGTCAGTGTGATCTACATATCAAATTCTAGGACAGCCAGAGCTAAATAGAGAGTCTATCTCAAAAAAACAAAAGCAAACAGAAAAAGTAATTCTCAGTAACTGATAGTAAACAACTCTTGAAAAGTTACAAAGGTGGGCTAGGAGTGGCAGCCCTCGACTTTATTCCCAGCACTAGAGAGGTCAAGGGAGGCAGATCTCTGAGTTTAATCTAGTCCACAGAGCAAGTTTCAGTACAGCCAGGGATGTTACACAGAGAAACCCTGACTCAAAAAAACAAAACAAACAAAACAAAGACAAAAAAAGTTTAAAAAGTTAAGGAGAAGCCCAGAGAGATGCTTCAATGGTTAAAAGCACCTGCTGCTCTTCCAAAGCACCCACATCCTGTAAGTCTAGCACCTGGGAATCTAAAGTTCTCTTCTGGCCTCCATAGGCACCCATAGCACACACACACATAGCATATACACAGAAACAAAAAAGAAAGATAATTTTAAAAATCTATTAAGGAGGGTTAGGTTAGGCTGGTTAGAGAATGGCTTGGTGAATGAGAGCATTTGTTTTACAAACATGAAGACCTGAGTTTGAACACCCAGCACCCACATAGACACCCAAGCCAGGCTGTGCTTTCCTGTCGCCCCAGCACCAGGTACAGACTGAGCCTGGCCAGCCAAACCAGCTGAACTGTTGAGCTTCCCATTCATCAAGAGACCCTGTCTCAAGGCAATAAAGTGTCGAGTGATAGAAACGATCCTGACATCCTGCTCTGGCCTCTGAATGCTTACCCATAGGGTCAGTCACTTGAAGAGGGCACACACAGGTTTAGGAATTTCTTTTTCTGTCTTACACCGACAGCCTAGGATGGTTTGAAATGCTGTCTCTAGCCCTAGATGTCTTGTAAGTTCCCATTCTCCTGCCTTCAACTCTTGAGTGCTGGGCAGGTACCACCACACCTGGCTATGAGCCTATGCTGAACAGACCTTGCAGTGGGTTGGTCAGATAGCTCAGTGGATTAAAGGTACTTGCCACTAGGCTTGACAACCTGAATTCTGTCTCCAGAACCTACATGACGGGAAAGAGAGGATCAACTCCTACCACTGTCCTCTGGCTTCCATATATGTTCCATGGCAAACACACACACACACACACACACACACACACACACACACACACACACACACACACACACGCCAGGCCTGGTGTCACATGCCTCTTGTCCAGCCTTGGGAGGGGCAGAAGTAGGCAGATCTCAGAGTCTGAGGCCAGTCTGATCTACAGAGCAAGTTCCAATATTCAGAGCTACGTGGAGAAACCCTATCTTGAAAAAATGAAAAAAAAAAATTGCCAGGTAGTGGTGGTGCATGCCTTTAATCCCAGCATTCTGGAAGCAGAGGCAGGCAGATCTCTTGTCTTAAAAACAAACAAACAAGCAAACTCACAAAACACACACACATCTTCACAAAACAAAACAAAAATAGCCCATGTTATCAGCTCATAAACTCCTCGGCATGATGAAATTATTTTTCTAGAACTGCCTGGCTCATTAAAGATTTATTTTATCTTTATATGAATATTGTGTATCTATCTGTGTAGGGATATGTTCATGGAAGCATGTGGACACCTGCAGAGGACAGAAAAGGTAATTAGATCCCCTGTGTTAGTATTTGCACGTGGAAGAACTCGCTAGCCAAGAGCCACATTAGGTTTATTAAAGGAACGGGTTGGGGAGGGCAAAGAAGAGGGAAAGAGAGAGAGGGTAGGGAGCAGAGTAAATGAGAAAAGCGGAGGTCTCCCATGTGCTTGGGGCTTTTAAAGCCCTAGTTGTAGACTGCAGAGGACTCCCAGAGCCCCGTGGCCACAACAATCTAATACCCTGGAACTGGAGTTAACTGTTGAGAGCTGCCCTGTGGGTGTTGGGACCCAAACTCAGGTCTTCTGCAAAAGCATCAAGCGCTCTTAACTGCTGAACCATCTCTGCAGCCCTCACTTAAATCCTGCAGAAAGCTGTAGTGGAGAGCAGGTACCATCACCTTGGCCTTGGGGGCTGCAGAGATGGCTCAGAGGTTAAGAGCACTGGCTGCTCTTCCAGAAGACCCGGGTTCGATTCCCAGCAACCACAGAAAGCTGTCTGTCTACTGTGACAGTAGACCAGAAGAAATCCTTAACAGACCTTCAGCAAATATCTTTAACTGAGTTGCAATAAAACACAGAAAAAAGCTGAAAATTAGAAAGCAAGAAAGGCTGGAAAATGGAGTTTTCAAACATTGACTTAAATCAGAAAGAATTGCAGTTGAGTCTTGGGCTTGCCACTTAAGTGAAGTGGGGCTTGCTTTTGTAAATACTAAAATACCAAGTTTAGCCCATCAGAGTGCCCCATGCCTTTAGTTCCAGCACTTGGGAGACAGAGGCAAGCAGAACTCCGTAAGTTTGAGGCCAGCCTGTTCTACATGGTGAGTTCTATCATGGATGTATGGATGGATGAATAAATAAATAAATACCAAATTAAGTCTAAATTTTGAGTGCTACACTTTGCTCTTCAGCTTCCCATTTCTGGGATAAAAGCCCCAAGCAGAGGCTCTTGCTTCCCACATGAACGCTGTGAGGTGTGGAACCAGCAGGCTGCCCCTTTACTGATCAGCCAAGCTCTGTCAGGCAGAAGGAAGTCTGGAGTGTGTCTCTCCCTGTGGTGTGATGAAAGCTCCAAATCTTCCCTTTTCCACCTGACTGAAGCCATCCTCCTAATGGGGGAGGGAGGGGCTGAATCTGCACAGCAGGTCTCCATGTGTGAGGCTCCCAGAGAAGCAGGCCTGAAGTCCCTCTGTAAGTAGAAGTCTTCAGAGGACTCGGACAAAACTCTGGGAACCTCCACATGTGCCACATGCCTGGAATCCTGCGTTTGGGAGGCCGAGGCAAGAGTATTGGCACAGTTTAAGGGCAAGCTGGTCTGTATATTAATGGCAAGTCCCAGGCCAGCCAGGGCTACATAGCAAGACTTGTTTCAAATAAGGGAGGAGGGGTAGGGAGGAGGGAGGAAAAGGAGGGGAGGGAAGAAGGGGAAGAAAAAGGAAGCCTGGGCCCTAATATAGTGGCCTCCATGCCTGGCTCGGACTGTCTTCCTGTCCCTACTCTTCGTCAGTCGTTCCTCACCTCACTGTCTCGGGTACATTTAGCCCTGGCTTTCTGAGAAGCCTAGAACTTCCTGCAGTTCATTTCTGCTCTTTCAGTCCAGAAATGAGTTGAATTATTCACTCCTAGATTCCATAACCAGATAGTCAGTCACTTCCTCCACTTTGATGTTTACATAATTCCTTTTAGTCCCACCGTTTCTAAAGGCAAGTCACACAGAACATGTGGGTCCGCATTTTAGAAGCCCACGCCCTGGCAGTATACATTGAATTCTAAATTGTTTAGATTATTTATTTTCCCCCTTACATTTAACAGAGCAGGTATCTTCCCTAACCTATAGCAGGTGAGGCTTTTCAAAACTTCCAAAGGAAATCAACATATCTGTGCAGAATGAGACGGTAGAGGTCACAATGGAGCTGATAGAGACCAAGGTGTGCATCCTTTTTATTTTTATTGAAGTTTGTCATTCTTGTGATGCCTAATGGCATTTATCTAATTTGTGGTACCCAATGTGTAGAAGCTTCCATAAAATCTATAGGGTCAGGTAGTGGTTGCTCACGCCTTTAGTTCCAACAGTCAGGAGACAGAGACAAGTGGATCTTTGTGAGTTCAAGGCCAGCCTTGTCTACAGAGCAAGTTCTGTAGACAAGTTCCAGAACAGCCAGGGCTACACAAAGAAACCCCAGCTCAGAAAACAAACAAGACAAAAATTTTAAAAAGTCTAAAGAGTAGGTAGGTCATGTATTCTCCAGATCTCTTTGTTCATGGCCTCAATCTTGTAGATAGGAAAAGTTGTATAAGAGATTTTAATGGACCATGTGCCCACATCTACTCTCCAGTAAACCTCCTCCCATAGCTAAAGTCAGGGGCTGGCAGAGCTGGATCCTTCTAGAGACTTGCAGAAGATGAGTCTTTGCCTTCTCTGTCTCTGCATTCCTTGGCTTTATGATCCTTTCTTGCATCACTCCAAGCATCCAGTCTTCTGTCTCATGCTTACTTCTCCTGCTCTGACCTTCGATCTTTTTCTTTTTTAAAAAAGAAGTTTACATTTATTTATATTTATATTTATTGGGGAGTGGGAACGTGGAGCTTAGAGGACAGCATTCAGGAATTATTTTCCTCGTTCCTTCATGTGGGATAGAACTCCCCCGCAGGCTCAGATGCACCTGTATCAGCTGGGCTGTCTTTCGGAGCTCTGTATGTTCTCCAGACAGGGTTTCAGTATGTTTCCAAGGCTGGGCCTCAAACCTGGAATCCTTCTGCCTCAGCTTCCTTTCTGCCCACGACGGCTGGCTCCTTTTGACCATCATGCCTTTCCTTATTTTGCTCGGCTTTTGGAGACAGGATATGGCTTTGTAGCCCTAGATACAGGAAGAGCTTAATTAAAGGGAAAAAGGAAAAGAAAGACACTTGGGATCCAGTTTAGCCTTCCTCAAGACCAAAGGTCCAGAAACTTGGGACACAACTGATACTGCCTAGATTGCCTGCAGAGATAATCTGTTTTCCAAAAGACTTCTCAAACTGGGTGTTTAAACAGCAAAGGATGCTTAGTCAGGGCCAGGATGTTTGTAACCTTGAGTTTTACTATTTTAGCTTTCTTCTATCACCCTTAAATCTAAACTTCATAAAACCACACTTCAGCTTTTGTGTACAAAGAAAATTCTTTAAAATAAAAGAAATAAGTAAACCAGGTTTTTACTTAATTATTAAAATTTTATTTTTCGGGGCTGGAGAGATGGCTCAGTGGTTAAGAGCACTGCCTACTCTTCCAGAGGACCCCGGTTCAATTCCCAGCACCCACATGGCAGCTAACAACTGTCTGTAGTTCCAGTTCCAGGCAAACACCAAGGCAAATAAATAAAGTTTAAAATAAAAAATTCATTTTTCAGCTTTGCTTAATCTTTAACCTTTGTTGTAAATTATATCCTGTGAGCATTGTAACTTAAATCGCCACAGGTCTGTCTAGTCGTATGTCTGCTGTCCCAGTACGAGGGAGGTGGAAAGGACCAGGAGTTCACGTTCATTCTTGGTTTTGAGCCCAGCTTATGCTACAGGAGTCCCTGTCTTAAAAAAAAAGTCACAAATCACACACACACACACACATATATGTAATCTATCCATCTGTCTATCTAGATATGAAGCACCTCCATTTTTGAGCAAAAGTTTCTGAGTCTGTAAAGGGACAAAGTTGGAACAGGAGAGGTAGCTTAGGGGCTGATAACAGCTAATCATCCATGGAATGAACCAGGACCAGAAATAGCCTGGAAAGACCCAACCCAGGAGGTAGTCAAAAGAAAAGGGCCTGGCAAACAGCTGGCTGAGATAACAGAGGAAATCTAAAAATCCCCCCAAAAGACAAGCTAATCAGAATTGTATCTGTACTATGACCCCAATTGATGTATAACCTGTGATTTTTGCCTTTAGAAATCCAGCTTGCAAAAGGAGGACACCTCCTCCGTCCATTGCCACTTGCGACACCTGTGTGCTGACCGAGGTCCTTGTTTATTTTCAATAAACCTTGCTTTTGCATTTCGGAGAGTTTGAGTCTCTATACGTTCATCCACCCAGACATCCATAGGGGTGACTATCCTGCTTGCAAAGCACTTAGGCTGTGTATACTCCATTTTTCAAAGCCTCCATTTAAATATAAAGTGAATAGTCTCCCTTATCTTTATAAATTCACACTCACTTTGCTTTACTCAGACTCATCCTGAAATTGTTTTCTGAGACATGATCAAGGGTTTGGCTTTACCTGAATGGAAGTCCCCAAGGGGAAAGGACTCCTCAGGCCAGCATCCCCTGTTTTGATTAATTTGTGGACCAGGCTAGTCTCTTGTCTCCTGGTGGTAAGGTTACAGGCATACACCATCATACCCAGATTCCTTTGAACATTTGCCTTCCTTTGCTGCTTCTTTGAGGTACTAGGGAGCAAATCCAGCACTTTGTAAATGCCAAGTAAGTGCTTTACCACTGAGTTATACTCCTTGACCTTAAATGAGCCTGTTATACAAATTCCGCAAAAGGAGAGTGTGTAGGTTTCATGTGAGTGAACACCAGGGTGTTTATTAATGTTGCTTTTTGCAAGAGTCCATAGGACGCCTAACTCTGTGAACCTGAAAGAAAATAGAAATTGGACATGGCAGCCCATGCTTACACCCTGACACTTAAGAGGCTGAGGCAGGGGATTGCTGAATTTGAAGCTGCACAGTGAGTTCCTGGCCAGGCTAACATGAAAGTAAAACTGTACCTCAAAAACTCTCAGCTAGATCAGGTGGTACACGTCCTTACTCTCAGCACTGCAGAGGCAGTGGCACGCGGATCTCTGTGAATTATGAGGCCAATCAGAGCTGCATACCAAGAACTTGTCTCAAAAACAAAACAAAACAAAAACCCCACAAACAAACAGACAAAATGCATTTTAAAGGAAGACCAGTGAGATGTTAAAGGTGCTTGTCACTTGTCACCAAGCCAACAACTGGAATTTGATTCCTGGGACCCACATGTTAGACTGAGAACCCTCTCCTTTATCTTGTTTGCTGACTTCTATGAACGTCCCTGCCCTCAAATGAATACATGTTACATCAAAACAAAAAAAAATGTAAGAACCCAGTGCTACTGCCAGGTTGTGGTGGCACATTCCCTTAATCCCAGCACTCTGGAGGCAGAGGCAGGTAGATCTCTGTGAGTTCCAGGCCAGCCTGGTCTTCATAGTGAGTTTAGGAAAGCCAGAGCCACATAATGAGACTTGTCTCAAAGGGAAAAAAGAAAAAGGATCCAGTGAGATGGCTCTTCTGTGCTGATGATATTTTGTGTATCCTCTAGAAAATAAAGCTTTCATGAAGATTGGAGGACAGAGCCAGCTACAGAGTTAGCCACAGAGGCCAGGCAGTGGTGGCACACACCTTTAATCTCAGCACTAGGAAGCTTGAGACAGGAAGTGATATGACTGGGCAGAGAAAGGAATATAAGGTGAGAGAAGACAGGCGTTGGGCTCTTCTCTGCCTTTCTTCTGCCTTTTCTTTCTCTTGAGGACTCAGAGCATTGAGTCTGAGAATTTGTGGAGACAGGATCTTCCCCTTTGGCCTGAGGATTCAGCAGTGGTGAGAAGTTTCTCTAGGGGCTTGTTCCTCGGCTTCTCTGATCTTTAAGCATTTAACCCAATATCTGCCTCTGGGTTTTCACTAAGACCAATTAGGATTCATTCACCGCATCAAGCCTGAGTCCCAGAATCCAACCCTCCTTCTCCTGAATCCCCTGAATGACCACAGTGACCTCTGACTTCTGTAACACAGAGACACACACACATTTTAAAATCATACTAGCCCTGTTAACCCCGTGTCTTCCATCCTTCTGATGCTCTTGCTACATGCTCCTTGGCCTCCACCGAAGTGTGCTGCTTCCTGTGGCCTGGGGCTGGACAGTGTTAGTTAGAAAGAGTAGTATGTTTCTAGAGAGACTTGGTGTGCAGCTTCCTTGGCCAAGAAGCCAAAAGCTAAGTCCTGGGAGGGAACGCGTCTAACCCTTTGGGAAGCTCACAGCACAAGTGAAAACGACCGAGCTCTTGTGCCTCATTGTCTCTGTCTTGATCTTCAGCCCAGTCAAGGCCAGCCAAACTCTACTGCCTCAGCACCCCACAAATTCTTTTTGGGGAGCAGGGGAGAAAGTCACATTAACTCAGGCTGGCCTCAAACTTACTATGTGGCCAAGGATGACTTTTGAAGTCCCAATCTTCCTGCCTTTTCCCCTCTATTGCTGGGGTAACAGCTGTGTGTTGTGACCACACCCACAGGATCTCACTCTGTACCAGGCTGTCCTAGAACTCACTCTATGGCCTCCGACTTGTGACAATGGTCTTTGCGTCTTGAACATTCCAGTCACCATGCCTGGTGGAATGGTAGCAGAGGTTTGAGACCAATAAAGTTTATAGTAGCTTACTTGAAAGCAGTGACTGACATACCATTGAGATTTGTTTTTGTTTATTAAAACAATCTCTTACCACATTGCCCAGGATGGCCTTGAACTCAAGGCACTTTCCTTGACTGGGATTTTAATACTGAATGAAAATGAGAAAATGACTGCTCCTGGGTGTGGTTGAGAAGGTTTTTACTATAAATCTGTAGAAAACAGCAGAGGCATCTGGAAGAGATTGCACTGAACATGGCTGGACCAGAAGAGAGAGGGGAGGCAGGAGAGCAGAAAAGGAAAGGAGAAAGAGAAGGGGAAACAAGCAAGATGACGGACAGGACAAAGAGAACTTACGGTGGAAATCGCAGGTGTTTATGGGAATGAGAAGCTTCGAGAAAAAACCACCCCCACACTTTGATCCGAATTCAAAGCAAGCTTGATTTTTATTGGGGTGCACACAAGAACTGGCCATTGACTGCCTCCTAAGAGCAGCCTGAATCCACCTCCTGGATCCCTTTTAAGGAGTAAAATTAAGATATTTTATTTTATCTTAATTGAGGCAGTAGCACTCAAATTTTAAGCCTTCAAAAATTGTAGTCTTATATTTTGAGTCAGCTCTGGCTGGCCTCGAACTCACAGAAATCTATCTACTTTTACCTCTTCAGTACCAGGATTAAAGACATGCCTCTCCATCCCTAGCAGGATTCTATTCTTTTTTTCTGAGACAAGTTCTCTAGCCCAAGCTGTTCTCAGACTCCCTTTATAGCTAAGGTTGGCTTTGAACTCCTGGTTCTCCAGCCTCTACTTTCCAAGTGCTGGGATTGCAAGCATGCTCCACCATGCCTAGGTTCAGTTACATGACCTTTGTATAGTAACAGAAAAAACAGAAAATCATACATGTATTTACCAAATACACCAGTGAAGGTTATATGTATTATAGCAAAGAGAACAGAATTCTGTAGGTTTCAGGCTCCATCAGATGATAGGTCAGTTAAATTAATACAATTCAAACATTTTACTTAAGAGTCTAAAGCAGCATTTCTCAACCTGTGAGTCTTGACCCCTTTGGGGTCAAATGACTCTTTCACAGAGGTCACAGAGGTCATAATGCAAATATCCCGAGTATCAGATATTTGCATTACGATTCATAACAGTAACAAAATTACAGTTCTGAAGCAGCATGAAATAATTTTATGGTTAAGGATCACCACAGCATGAAGAACCGTGTTAGGAAGATTGACAAGCACTGGTCTAAAGGATAAGTCAGATACAGGGATGGTAGCAAACGACTATTAGAGGTATGAAGACCCCAGGATAATTTGGGTTCTGGGTCTATTGCCTTCCAATCAGGTTGCAGTCTTCACACAGGTGTGGCTTTTAGAGGCAACTTCAGGTCAGGATATTTTTCTTTCCAAAGTTATCTGATGTTTAGCTTTCCAGTTTCAAGACCAGTCTACCCAGTCAGTCAGCACTGGTCACTGTCATGTGACAGGTCTGGTAGCTCAGGTGCTTGTCACATGTCAGAAAGGTCTTGCATTACCTTTGGTCTGCCTCTGTCTCCCCTGGCCTCCACTTCCTTCCATACTGGCACTGTCAGTCTGTCACTTGGGAACCAACAGCCACTGGAGTGAGACTCCTGGTCTCCACTCTGGCTACAGTGTTCCATTTTCCCAACATTCTCACTCACTGCCCTAACTCCTGTTTTATAGAAATCATACTTGTCAGTGTTAATCTTACTGAGAGAGGATAAGAAACTACCACAGTATTAAGCCAACTCTGAAGAAACCTTAATCAAAGAGTGGTCAGGATGATGGACTCTGGCCAGGTCCACTCTAGGCTTCTCAGGAAATAGCCACAAGTCAGTTTGCTGGAGGCTTATAAAGGTACACCCATAAGACTATGTACTTCTAGTTAAGTCCAATCAGGGCCATATTTCCTGCCCACTACCTCCCACCCACATGAAATCAAGCACATCCGGTGCAGATGGATCAAACAAACAGGAACTTATTTTTAACTGTCTTAACTGCGACTGAACCCTTAACCTGCAGGACACATTGTTCTTGTTTTGGTCTCCCATTAGCTTGTAAAGTGTATTGTTCTTGTTTCTGCTTTGGTCTCAAGGTCTCAAGTCCTGAAGCAGCTCAGAACAAATGACGAACTGATGGTCCCGTGGCTCCCTCAGCAGCACAAAGATCCTCTCAAAATTCTCATCCCTGCCTCTACCCTGGTGAGGATCCTGCCAGACTCCCTTTTAGAGGAGGAGCCATTATGCTGTATTTTTTAAAAATAAGTTTCTATTTACTGGGAGAGTTGGGTAGCTCTGTTTCCTAGAATCTAACTTTCCCAACCCATGACCTTCATTTGTTTTTGGGAATACCCTGATCCTGTCCTTCCTAAGGTGGGTGAGCACATGATTTTTTTTTTTTTTAATTTCCTTATTGCTCCACTGTCTCCCTTCTGTAAAACTACTCTTTTTTTTAATTTATTTTTTTATGTGAACTGGTGTTTTGCCTGCATGTGTAACATAGTAAAGGTGTCAGATCTTGGAACTACAGACAGTTGTTAGCTGCCATGTGGATGCTGGGAATCGAACTCAGGTCCTCCTGAAGAACAGTTCGTGCTCTTAAACGCTGAGTCATCTCTCCAGTCCCTGTAAAACTCTCCAGTCCCTGTAAAACTATGGCCCAGGACTTTAGTCTCAGCACTTGGGAGGCAGAGGCCAGAAGCCTGGTCTACATAGTGAGTTCTAGAACAGCTAAGGCTATATAGAGTAAGACCCTTTCTCAAACAAACAGCGGGACCAAGTACCTGAGACCAGATTGGCCAGGGACCCAAGGGGAAAACAAAATACTACTAATGTTCTGCTAAAGCCAAACCTAGGTCAGCATCTTTCCCAGTCATCATCAGAGAAGCTGTGGTAAATGATAACAAATGCAGAGAACCACGCTGAACAATGTGCGGACAGTGAGTGACCTCGCAACACTCGGTTCTAAATAGAATCTCTATTGAATTCCTCCCCGCAAGGCTCAGGAACTCTGTGGAAGAAATAGCAGAAAGACTGTAAGAGCCAGCAGCGACGGAAGACACCAAGGAAACAAGGCCTTCTAAACACAGCAGGACTGGTGCACATATGAACTCACAGAGACTGAGGGAGCATGCGCAGGTCCTGCTGGATCTGCACCAGATGGGGTCCCAGGACTGAGAAGGGAAATGAACAAAAGCCTATACCCTTAACCTGGAAGCTATCTCCAGCTGATAACCACTCAAAAATGAAAATTTAGCTTTCTATAATAGAATCTCACAGGTTGTTCGAACTATTCTTTAGGGTAGGCCCCATGGCCAGCAGTAGATGGCAACACAAAATGAACTCAATGGCATCTTTAGAGGTTCTTCGCCTCATAAAGTATTTTTTAGGACTTTTCTCTCATTCATTCATTCATTCTTCCTTCTGTCCTTCCTTCCCTCCTTTTCATCTTTCTTTTAAAGATTTATTTATTTATTTTATGCATTTGAATGCTCTATCTGCATGTAGGCCTGCACCTCAGAAGAGGGCATCTGAACTCACTACAGATGGTTTTGAGCCAACATGTGGTTGCTGGGAATTGAACTCAGGACCTCAGGAAGAGCAGTCAGTTCTCTTAAACTGCTTAACCATTTCTCCAGCCCCCTTTAGGATATTTTTTTTAACCTAGTAAGTTCTTTGTGTAAATATTAAAGCTTTCAATTTTGTGGGTTTTTTTTTTAATCTGTGTTTTTCTTTTTTTTCCAATTTATGTAGCTTTATTTATATGCATTGGTATGAAGGTGTCAGATCTCTGGAACAGGAGTTACAGACAGTTGTGAGCTGTCATGGGGGTGCTGGGAATTGAACCAGGGCTATCTGGGAGAGCAGCCAGTGCTCCTAAACCCTGAGCTATCTCTCTAGCCCCCAGCTTTGTGTTTTTATGGAGTTCCTGTGTTTTTGAATATGTGTCTCTGCATTTGTCTTAGGGTTTCTATTACTGTGAAGAGAGATCGTGATCACAGCAACTCTTATGAAGTACATCTAATTGTGGTGGTTTGCTTACAGTTCAGAGGTTTAGTTCACTGATGTCATAACAGAAGCAAGGCAGCATGCTGGCAGACATGGTACTGGCTACATCTTGACCAGAAGGCAACAGGAAGTGAACTGTCTCGCTGGGTGGAACTTGAGCATATATGAGGCCTCAAAGCCCACCTGCACAGTGACACACTTCCTCCAACAAGACCACTCCTACACCAACAAAGCCACACCTCCTAATAGTGTCACTTCCTTTGGGGGTCATTTTTTTTTTAAACCACCAGAGCATCTATGTTTCTTATGCTCTTTCTTTTTCTTCTTTTTATGTTTTCCAATTCCAGTTTTATTTTATTATATATTTTTCATTATTATCTTATTTTTTATTATGATTTTTCAGATGCCTTTTTTTTGTAAGGAGAGACAGAAAAGGTGTGAATTCCAAAAGGAGGAGAAGGAGGGATCTTAGAGTGTTGGAGAAGGGGAAATATTCAGAATATATTGTCTGAAAAAAACTTATTTATTTTTTGCTGTTATTGTTTTTGTTTTTAGAGACTGGCTGGCCCTGAACTCACAGAGACTCCCTGCCTCTGCCTCCTGAGTGCTAGGGTTAATGGTGTGTACTACCATGCCCAGCTGGAAAAACAAACAAACTTTTTAATAAAAGAAAAATAGAAGGAAAAGCAAAAACAAAAAAACCCTAACACATTAAGGAGGAAGTTCCCATGAAGCCCTGTTCTTCTGTCTTCCTGCCAGTCTAAAGGCACCCTGATAGCATGTTTTACAGCAAATGCCTCTGAGTCCAACCATTTTCTGTGGTCCTCCCAGACACAGCTGTAGTACATACTTCTCACGTTGTTTGTTTGTTTGCTTATTACTTACTTTTTGAGGGCACATGGGTGTGGAGGCCAGAGGACAACCTCTGGGTGATGGTGTTTATGTTTTACCATATGGGTCCCCGGGTTCATACTCAGGTTTTCAGGTTTGGTGGCAGTTACCTTTTACCCACTGAGCCACTTTGCTCGCCCATAGTGACAGCACACTTCTATGCTCAGAGTGTATGCTGTGCAATGGGCAAGATAATGCATACATCCTTCACTCCAGTCCTAATCTCCAACAACGGTGACTATGTTACCTTTATGGTAAAGGAGAATTAAGTCTGCAGATTGTAGACCTTGATTTTAGTGAAGTTTCTTTTGTACTCTGACAATCTACAACCTCAAGTTAAATTTGCATTGTTTCAGGTTTTGTTTTGGGGTTTTGTCTTTCAGGGATTTATTCAGGTTTGGTTTGGTTAAAACAGGGTCTCACTACGTAGTCCTAGCTGGCTTGGAACATAATGTAGACCAGTCTGGCCTTGAATTTACATTGATCCCTCTGCCTCTACCTCTCAATGCTGGGATTAAAAGTGTGTGCCACAACACCAGGTTTGGTTTTGTTTTAAAACAGAATCCTATTTTAGTCCAGGCTGGCCTGGGGACTCACTGCATAGGTGACCTTGACTTTTTGATGCTCCTGCTTCCACAACCCCAATGCTGGGATTCTAGGCTTGTGCCACACTGTAGCACAGAGCCAGAGAGCAGCCAGGGTTCTGGCAGGCTTGCCAGGCAGCCAGCCTGAGCAACACTCCCAGTTCCAAGTTTAGAGAGATTTGGCACAACCACAATGGAAAAATAACATACATGGCTCTCTAAATCGTGTGGCACTTTAATGCTCTCTGATGCCCCCTTGTTTGTACTGACGCTAGAGTGAACTGCGTTTTGTTCTTCCACAACTCGATTGCAAAGATTCCTGTGTCATTAAACATTACTCCTCATGAGAGGACAAAGTTCAGAGCATCGGAAATAAAGCAGATCTGTTGAGTTCTACCTACTTCTTTGTAGTGGTTCTTCTCACAGCCTGAGAAGCGGGGTGAGATGGCAGCGCATCTGTGATTCGATTCCAGAGGCTAAGACCCAGCTTCTACCGCCTTTCAAAGATAACTGACAGACAACATCTAAACTGCTCTTTCAAAACTTTTTTCTTTTTTAAAAATAATCGAGAACTCTGTAGCAGATTTACTTCCTGTTGCTCAACCTGCAGAAAGCAGAAATGGGGGCAACATTCCAATTACACGTGCAGAACTTATTCTCTGAACAAACTAGCTACCCTGGCAGATATGACTTCCTCAGTGATCTCAGAGGACATTTATAAATGTATAATGCACATAACAGCTTCAGAGATCTTCCCAAATCCTTGGAAGTTCAAACAGTAATTTAAAACCTTTCTCAGTTTTGGTGGTTGGTGAGATGGTGTCTTAGAGTTTCTTTTGTTTTGTTTCTTTCAGGCAGGGTCTCTCTGTGTAGCACTCCCTGGCTGTTCTGGAGCTCACTCTGAAGACCAGGCTGGCTTTGAACTCAGAGATCTGACTGTCTCTGCCTCCTGAGTGCTGGGATTAAAGCCATGTGCCATCAACAGCCCTACCTTACTTAGTTAAGGTTTCTATTGCTGTGATGAAACACCATGACCAAAGCCACTCGGAGAGGAAAGGGTATTTGGCTTATACTTCCACATTGCAGTCCACATTGAAATCAGGACAGGAACTCAAACAGGACAGGAACCTGGAGGCAGAAGCTGATGCAGAGGTCATGGTGGGATGCTGCTTACTGGCTTGCTCCCATGGCTTGCTCAGCCTTCTTTCTTACAGAACCCAGGGCAGTACCAGCCCAGGGATGATAGCATCCACATAGGCTGGCTCTCCCCCATCAATCACTAAGAAAATGCCCACAGCTGGATCTTATAGAGGCATTGTCTCAACTGAGGCTCCTTTCTCTCTGATAACTCCTAGCTTGTGTTAAGTTGACAGAAAACTAGTCAGGACAGATGGCTCAGCAGTTAAGAGCATGTGCTGCTCTTGCAGAGGATCTGGATTTGGCTCTGAGTATCCTCATCGTGGCTCATAACCATCTGTGACTCCAATTCCAGGTCTGTCACCCTCTCTGGCCTTTGAAGGAACCAGGCACACATGGAGTACACATATAAACAACCAGGCAAATATTTACACATATAAAGTAATATTTCTTTATGTGTATGAATGTTTTCCCACGTGTGGATGTGTTGGATCCCCTGGAAGTGGGTTATGATGGTTGTGACTATCAGTGAGTCCCGGGAATTGAATCCAGGTCCTCTGAGAGAGCACAAGTACTTTTGAACACTGAATCAGTTCCCCAGCCTCCCTACTGCCCTGCCCCAATACATAAATCTTTAAAACAGATGAACAAATCTTTCCCAGTTTTCCGGGGTACAGAGGTGTCCTCTGAACTCCAACCTCCAGTGTGTCTTCTCTCCTTTCTCTAACTCATCTCTTTTCCTGGTTTTTGTCAGCTCAACCCCAGCTGACGAGGGTCATCTTGGAGAGGGAACCTCAGTTGTGGAAACTGCCTCCACCAGCTTGGCCTGTAAGCAAGTGTGTGGGGTATTCTCATGACTAATGATTGCTGTGGGAGGGTCCCGTATCATGAGTGGTGTCACCTCTGGGTAGGTGGTCCTGAGAGGTATAACAAAGGTGACTGAACATGAGCCTGAGATACTTAAACCAGTAAGTAGAATTCTTCCATGGTCTGTGCTTCGGTTCCTGCCTCTAGGTTCTTGCCTTATGTTAGTTCCTGCTTTGGGTTTCCCAAAATGAGGGACTGTGACCAGGATGCACATGCCAAACAAACTGTTTCCCTCCTGCTTTTGCTCATGGGGTTTATCACAGCAGTAGAAAGCAGACTAGAATGTGAAGCCCCAATCCTTCCTAGTATATATACAAGGGCAGATATTATTGAAGCCAGAAATTCAGGAGGGCTACTTCTAGGGCCAAGGAACCCAGATTATTCTGAACTTCAAACCCATGGAATGCTGTGGAATAATCCTGTACACTGTGAAGATGTGTTGTTTTTATTGTTAATAAAAAGTTGATTGGTGGGCTGAAGAGTTGGCTCAGAGGTTAAGAGCACTGGCTGCTCTTTCAGAGGTTCTGAGTTCAGCAACCACATGGTGGTTCATTCACAACCATCTATAATGAGATCTGGTGCCTTCTGGTGTGGTGTACAGGCATATATGAGGGCAAAACACTGTACACATAATAAATAAATAATTTTAAAAAAGGCTGATTGGCAGGTAGCCAGGCAGGAAATAGAGGTGGGACAACTAAGGACTGGGAAGAAAGAGGGGCAGAGGAGATGCCAGCAGACACAGAGGAAGCAGGACATGCAGAAAATGAGGTAACAGGTCATAAGCTATGTGGCATATGAGCCTGCTGAGCTGTCCTGATGGCCTTTGTTCATTTTTTATAGAGTAATTTAACTTCTTCTGGATCCCAGGCCACTCAGCTTATTTTCTGAGGATCCCATCTTTATAATTAATTGTGAACTGAGCTCCTCAGTATCTACACACAGTTCTAATACTGGGAGTGGTTGGGATTGTGTTGCCCCACTTTACCCCAAAGACAGTGTTGACAAAGACACAATAGCTCTTAAGTGAATATGTTTCTCTATGAGGAAAAAGTGACTTTCCAAGAAAATCTATGGGCTTGTATCTGACACATAAGAGATACTGCATTCACTGTGGACTATAGGCTAGTGTCTCTAAACATGTTAAGCATTTAAAATAAAAAATGCTTAACTGTGCAGATGGTTTCTGTAAATGTACATATTGGGCAGCATGCCAGCAAGTTCCTGGAAGGCAACAGGATGTGAGCCTGGCTTTGTGAAGCATGTGTCTTATTGCCGTCATCATATTCTCCCTCTGACCAAGGGGAAGTAAAAAGACACAGGCACTTTCTGACAATTTATTCTGCAATTCAAGGAAGTGCTGACAGTGCCGACGAAGACGAAAAGCATGAAGTGTCCACGCCAACTATCGGCAACATTCTGATTTCAAATTTAAATAAGATGAAGGAAACAGTATCTTGGAATCCGTACAGTAGGAGTTTCTGCTTCCATTCTCTACACCCATTCCTGCATATCCTCAGCTGTGTTCTGATTAAGTAAACTCACAGTAGGTTTGGGTTTTGTTTGTTTGTTTTCTTTCTTTCAAGACAGGGTTTCTCTGTGTATCTTTGACTGTCCTGGAACTTACTCTGTAGACCAGACTGGCCTTCTGAGTGCTGGGATTACAGCCATGCACCACCGCAGCCACTCTGCTTGGTTTTTAGTTTTTGACAGGGCCTTCCCTTGTAACTCTGACAAGCCTGGAATTCTCTGTGTAGCTCGGACTCTTGAACTACAAGATCACCTTCCTCTACCTCCCCAGTGCTGGGACCAAAGGTGTGCACCACCTGGCCAGCAATGGGTGGACTCTTAACTAGGTACAAGGTTAATTAAAAAAAAATCTTTTTTGAGATTTGATGATGATTAAAATATCCAAGACAGGCCAACAAGATGGCTCAGTTGGGGGAGGCGCTTCGCCAAGCCTGAAGACCTGGGGCCCACATGGTGGAAGTCAGAACCAATTCCTGTAAATTGTCCTGTTGTCATGGCATGTATGCCCCCCCCCCAACACACACATACAAAAACTGTTACTGCAATGAGTCAGAGACTAGCCTCAGATATTTGTTCTTTCTTTTTTTAAATAGGGTCTCTCTGTATAGGCTTAAATGTAGACCAGGTTGGCCTTGAACTCAGGGAGATCCACCTGCCTCTGTCTCCCCAGTGCTGGATTAAAGGCATGAGTCACTGTGTTGGGCTCTCTTTTATTTTAAGATTTTTTTTTTTTTAAAAAAAAGTTAGTGTGTGTCTGTGTGGGTATGTGCATGCAAGTTCAGTGCCTGAAGAGATCAAAAACCTGTCAAATCCCCTAAAGCTACAGTTAGAGGAAGATGTGAGCCACAACTACATGGTAACACTAGTAGGTGCTGGGAACCAAGCTCCTTTGCTTTCTAGAGTGGTAAACTCTCTAAACCTCTGAGCCTGCTCTCCAGCCCAAGCCTCAGTTTTTTTTTCCTGTATGCACTGTGTAAAATAAGGTATCATCCCAAAGAATTGTAGATTACGACAAAATGTAGGAATGATGTTGAGGTACACAGAGGAGAGCCTGTAGCCTGACGGGGTCTTCTACTTTGGAGAAACCGCACAGAGAAGCTAGGGGGGCATTTATCCTCGAATCCTTCAGTCCTGCTCCCCAGGGAACTTCATGCTGAACATTAGGCTGTGAGTTAGCCGCAAGAATAAAGAGCACTGTCCTGATTCAGGGAGAGCAGGATTTGGAAGCATGCTCACCTAGCATGCAGAAGACCCTGGTTTATTCCTATCACCACCAGAGAGAGGATATAAAAATATTGGGTGGGCCAATTTAATTTTAATGACTTTTGTGCTAGGTTTAATTAGTAATTATGTTATAATTAAATTATTAAATATATTGAAACCTATTAAGTATGTTATGTTGCTCTGAATATACATGTTTAATGTATAATGGTTTATATAGATGACCTGCAAAATGCTAAGACAAAATGTTGCAGTTTTCAGTGGCCTACCTCTTTCTCCCAACCCCTCCCCTCCCACCCTCCTTCTCTCTCTCTCTCTCTCTCTCTCTCTCTCTCTCTCTCCTGAGTCAGGGTTTCTTGTGTTCCTAACTGTCCTGGAACTCTCTCTCTGTAGACCAGGCTGGCTCTAACTCGGAGATTCACCTGCCTCTGCCTCCCGGGTGCTAGGATTAAAGCACCACTGTCTACTGTCCTCCACTTCCGGAATACCCGGATTACGGGCTTGAGCTACCACATTTGGCTCATAGCCCTTTCTTCTTTAAGAAAATTAAAGCAGTCAGGCATTGTAACTAATACCTGTAATCCCAGCACTCATGGGGCTCAAACAGGAGGATTGCTATGAGTTTGCAACAATGAAACCTTGTAACAGACAGCAGAAAGAATTGAGATAAAGTGCAGATTAGAGTTTATCCCTTCCTTGTAGTTAGGAATAAATGAAGTAAGTAAGGGGGCTGGAGAGATAGCTCAGAGGTTAAGAGCACTGGCTGCTCTCCCAGAGATCCTGAGTTCAATTCTCAGCAACCACATGGTGGTGGCTCACAACCATCTATGATGACATCTGGTGCCCTTTTCTGTATACTGTGTACTTAATAATAATAAATTAATTAATTAAAAAAATTAAGTAATTAAGAACTACTCCTTGGGGTTAGAGAGATGGCTTAGCAATTAAGGGCGATTGATGCTCTTATACAGGACTAGAGTTTGGTACCCAGCAGCTCTATCAGGCAGCCCACAACTGCCTGTAACAGCAGCTCTGGGGATTCCCTCTTCTGGCCTCTATGGACATCTGCACACATGTTCTTGAGCACACTCAGACACACCCACACATACATGAAAATATCTAAATCCTACCCCTTAACTGGAACTGTGGTACAGACTTGTAATCCCAGCACTTGGGAGATGGTAGCACAAAGATCAGGAGTTCAAAGTCATCCTCTGTTACACAGTGAGTTTGAGATTAGCCTGGGCTACATGAGACTCTCTTAAAAACAAAACAAAACAAAACAAAACAAAACAAAAAAACCTCAGAAGAACAAAGTTAAAAAACAGCAAAAGAACTACTTAGTTCTTAGCAAACCTGGAGATGTGCTAGGACATGGTCCTTTTTATGACAAGGGCAAATAATCTTGTAGGGGGACTGAAGGATGCTGACTAGGATGGGTGGCTCAGATTTGTAGTCTCAGCATGGGGAAGTAGAGGAAGGAAGACCAGGAGCTGAAGGCCATCCTTGGCTACATAGCTCCTTTGAGGCCAGCCTGAAGCACATGAGATCCCGCCTTAAAAACAAATCAGAAAAGCAAGAGGAAATTGGGCACTATGCTAGCAGTGTATCACAGCCACTTTCTTGTCGTGTCCCCCACCCCCGCCCCGTATCCTTTCCTCTTGGTATGTACACCCTTGTGTGGCAGTCCCCTCCTGTGCTGGGTCAGGGATGGTTTTTGGTGGCCATTAAAATACAGAAGAAGAGGTGGGGTGGGCTTTTCTTTTTCTTTACTTTTTGACTTTTTGAGACAATGTCTCACTAATAGCTGAAGCTGGCTTTGAATTCACAATGCAACCCAAGCTGGGCTTGAATTTGAGAGCCCACTGCCTCTGCCTCCCCCGTGCTGGGATCACAAGTATATACCACTGTGCCCAGTTTGACAGAGGTCTTTGAAGGGCAGGCTGTAAGATATACTTTGGCCTCTACCATATCTCATATTGGGAAAAAGTCAGCCACTGCCCTACAAGGAGCTCCCTGTGGAAAAGGCCATATGGCAAATTACTGCATCACACAGTCACAAGCCAGAAACATGACAGGTAGGTGACTCCTCCACAACACACACACAGTTAAGCCTTCACTGGACTGCTCAAGTCTGTTTGTAACTTCAGGAGAGATCCAAAGAACAATTTTCTGGTCAAGCCTTTCTAAAATTCCCAACATACACACATACACACACACACACACACACACACACACACACACACACACACACACACACACACACAGATAGATCAGGAGAAGTAAGTGGTTAATGTTTTATTGTTTTAGTACTAGAAATAGAAGCAGTATAGATTTCTTTTTTAAAAAAATATTTTGTCTATTTTTATTTTATGTGAATTGGTGTTTTGCTTGCATGTATAACTGTGTAAGGGTGTCAGATCTTGGAATTACAGACAGTTGTTAGCTGCCATGTGGATGTTGGGAATCGAACTCAGGTCCTCTGGAAGAACAGTCAGTGCTCTTAACCACTGAGCCATCTCTCCAGCCCCTAGATTTCTTTAAAAATAAAGATTTCACTTTATTTTTTTGAGAGTGAGTTTCTCTGTGTAGCCCTGGTTGTCCTGGAATGTGATTTGTAGACCAGGCTGGCCTCAAACTCAGAAATCCGCCTGCCTCTGCCTCCCGAGTGCTGGGATTAGAGATATGGGCCTTGAATTTTATTTTTACCTTTTTTGTGTGTGAGTGTTTGCCTGCAGGCCTGTCAGCACACAACCCATGGAAGCTGGCAGAGGATCCTCTGGAATTAGAGTTGCCGACAGTTATGAGCCACTACGTGGTCACTGTCCTCTGTGGACAAGTGCTCTTAACCACTGAGCTATCATCTCTCCAGCCCCTAGAGGCAGTGAAATATGAAAGAAAAAGACGCTCACTCCTGAGAGCAGATGGGAAGTGGGTCAGTGTCTTAGGGCTTCTGTTACTGTGATAAAAATCATGACCAAAAGCAATTTGGGAGGAAAGGATTTCTTTCAGTTAGAGATCCACATCATCATCCATCACTGAAGAAAGTCAGGACAGGAACTCAAGCAGCAGGAACCTGGAGGCAGGAGCCGTGGAAGCCATGAGGGATGCTGCTCACTGGCTTCCTCTTCTGGCTTGCCCACCTTGCTTTCTTACATACCCCAGCACTGCTTGCCCAGGGTGGCACCGTCCACAATGCTGTGTCTTCCCACGTCAATCACTAATTATAAAGATACACTACTGACTTGCTACAGGCTTATCTGATGGGGAGGCATTTCCTCAACTAAGACCCCTTCTTCCAGAAGACCCCAGTTACGCAAGCTGACAAAAACTGACAAGCACAGTTGGGAAGACAGGTGCTCAGGTGCCTGCTACCTTGTTTTAAAGTGACAAGTTTAAAATCTGTTTGTTTGTTTTTTTAACTCACCCTGTAGACCAAGCTGGCTTCGAACTCACAGATCCACCTGCTGCCTCCTCCATACCACCACCAGGCTGTTTTTAATTTCTTCATCTTCATTTTCTTAATGAAGTTTTTTGTTTGTTTGTTTTTAACCTTTAAAGAGAATCAGCTACATCCAGGCATGGCAGTGTACATAGGTGGTTGAGGGAAGAAGATTGCCATAAATTTTAGGCTAGTCTGGCCTGGGCTATTGAATGAGGTTTTGACTAAAAAAGAAAAGAAAAGAAAATTCCCCAGGAAAAATGGTAAATATATATATATTTTTTTACTTTCTTATTATCTGTCTGTCTGATATGAGGCTGGGACTTATATAATCCTCAGGCAGTCCTCAAACTAGCTGAAACAACAACATAAAAACATCAAGAACTTAGGGGCTGGAGAGATGGCTCAAGGGTTAAGCACACTGACTGTTCTTCCAGAGGTCCTGAGTTCAATTCCCAGCACCACATGGTGGCTCACAACCATCTATGATGAGATCTGGTGCCCTCTTCTGTATACTGTATATATAATAAATAAATCTAAAAAAACCAAAACATCAAGAACTTAGAATTTGCTGACCTATTTGTTTGTTTCAACTTTTTGTTTTTGTTTTGATTTGTTTTTTAGCCCAAGAACAATCTTTTGGGAGCTATTATCACTTACTTGGAAGAAGCATTTCTTGGAATTTCTTCAGATTTACCTCTAGTTTATAGTGGGATTATGTTATGTTGCTCCTGTTTCCTGTTTTTGTAAATATTTTTGTAAGAATTTTGTAAAAATACTAGTTTTAATAAAAAGCTGATTGGCCAGAAGGCAGACAGGAAGTGTGGGCGAGGCTATCAGGCTAAGAAAACTGAGTACAGGAAGGACAGAGACAGATGCCAGATGTCACAGAGACGCCACAGAGACAACACAGATGCCAGGAGATGCAGAGGAAAGAAGTTGAAATGCTGCTATGAGAAAAGGTATCAAGCCATGCAGCTAAACAAGATGGGTTGTGTTCAGATGAAGGAGTTAGCAAATTATATGCCTGGGCCCTAGGTCAGTCAGCATAAAAATAATATAAGCATTTGTGTCTCTGTGGGACTGTGTATGTTTCTGTGGGACTGTGAGTCTGAACCTTGAGGATAAGCTGTGAAGGCCAGCCAGAAACATAGTTCAACACAAACTCTCCCCAGGAACTTTGGGGAGACAAAGGTTCCTTTTTTTAATATTTATTTTTTTATTTTATGTGAATAGGTGTTTTGTCTGCATGTATAACTGTGTAAGGGTGTCAGATCTTGGAATTACAGACAGTTGTTAGCTGCCATGTGGTTGCTGGGAATCGAACTCAGGTCCTCCGGAAGAACAGTCAGGGCTCTTAACCACTGAGCCATCTCTCCAGACTAGACAAAGGTCCTTAGTCCCCCAGCTGCTTTTTTTCGATGCTTCTCCTTTGCTTGACATTGTCCTGATGGGCACTGATTGCATCTTTAATCCCTGTATGTGAACTGTGTCAGAGACATAGAGCTTGAGTCACAGAAAGTGACCCTGGGATGGCCATGGACTGTGAGCTGATGACTTGGAAAACTTGGCTCAAAGGCTTGCTTTCCTGATGTTTCCCACTGAGCCTGCCAGCCAGTGAGGTCATCACCAGACAGCTCCAGGGGGCCTTCTAAATCATGCCCGAGCACTGGCTGGGGTTTTGTCAACGTGACAGAAGCTAGCCTCATTTGGGAAGAAGGAACCTTAGTGAGGAAATGCCCCCCTCCAGCAGATCAGCCTGTATGAAAGACTGGGGCTGGTTTCTTCATTATGACTGGTGTGGGAGGTAGTTTGCTGTGGGCAGCGCCACCTTTAGGCAGGGGATTCTCGGTGCTACAAGAAAGCAGGATGAGCAAGCTACAGGGAGCAAGCCGGTGGGCATCATTTCTCCATGACTTCTGTTTCAGATCTTTGAGTCAGGTTTTGCCCTTGATGATGAATTATAACATAGAAGTGTAAGCCAAATGAAAACCTTTCCTTCCATGGACCTTTGGGCCATGGCGTTCATCACAGCTACAGCACCCTGACTAGGACAGCATGGTTTGCATCTCTTCCATCTGCCTGGGTGCTGCTCTCCACTCTCCTTATCTCCTCCAGAGCCATTTCTTGTGCAGAGCAGTTTATCGCGGAATAAACCCGTCACCAATTGATATGTTTCAACTAAGATTTATTTTGTTATAAAAGAGCAAAAGAGAGTTTAGCAACGCGCCGAATCCGCTGCCGTACGTAGCTGCCGCGCGCGCTGGGCCGGAAATCCCGCCTCTCTTTCCGCCGCCGCTGCTGTCGCGCACAGCCGCCGCGATTCCCGCTACATCTCCCCATTTTGTCTAAATAGGAAGGTTCTAAACTAGGTATAAAACTACATACTACAGGGATTACCATAAGACAGTGTGTGGGAAAGAGGAAGGAACTAACATAAGTGAGGTCAAACTATCGCTAGTAAACAACTACAAAGTGCAATTAATATCTAAAATGTTGATACAAAAAAATGTACAGGGATTGTTTTAAGGCTGTTTATCCTAAATAATAGAGTTCTAAGACTCGAGTGTCTTTGCTGGAATGTGAAGTAATAACAACCTCACTATCTAATCTTCAACACCGTCAAGACCTGAGAAGGAAAATATATACCTAAAGTTGGAAGCATGAAGTAACTTCCAAAATATAGGAGAAGACAACGACAGTTAACTACCTGGATAGTCATCCACCACTTCTCTGTGTAACGGGAGCATCCATACTTGTGGCTACTGGCCTATGATATCTGACAAGTCTCCATAGAAGCAGGGTATTTTTGGTAGGACGGTCTTATCCTGGCTAGGCAGGCTTCGGCAGTTCCTATCCCTCATCCTGCAGGTCCATTTCGGACAGTGAGCACGCTGACAGCAGAGGGCGCAAGTGCAGTCCTTTGCCCCTCAGGCCATTATTCACCAAA